>CANXYI011201908.1:0-23921 GCA_948208565.1 Hura crepitans
GCAAGTCTTCACGCCGGAGATCTTTGATGCCAGGAGGTGTTTGTGATGGTAAGTATGCCTGTTCAAAGAGCAGAGTATCACTCAAAACAGAACAATTAAGATAAGCAAAAGAAAAGGATGCAATTACTAAATGGCTAACTCTCTCACTTGATTTCTGAAGATAATTCGGCTCTCGGGATTATCTTTATGAGAATGGATCCAAGTATTTGCAGAGAAGAAAAAGGGGCTTCCTTCAAAACCATGAATAACAATCTCCACCAAGTAAAACTCTTTACCATGAAGATTGGTAATAAGCACAGCACCAGGATTGCCAAAGTCACTAGGGACAGTGAAATCAGCTGCATATTCAACAATATGGACATGGCTTGATGGCTTTGGGAGCCAACCCCTAACAGAAGACTGTACAATCTTGCCTGAGTTGGTCACTGCAAGGAAAGAAAAAGCAACAAACTTGATTATCAATTACTTGGATGCAACACGAAACAAGAAAAGATAAATAATTTAATAAATTTGTATATGTCTACTCTTTACGAAACAAAACAGGCAGAAAAGAAAAAAGGTTGAGAAGAATCTCTTCTCCAATAAAACAGAAATGGTCAATATTTTTATGTTTTGTCTAATCAGGCATATATGTGAAGACAAAAGCTCTTTGTTGTTATCAGATGATGGACAATCAGAAAGAGCCAACACAAAATCCTGTTCTAAAGCATAAAAATCCAATCTTTGTAGGGATTCGAGATCAAAGAGCAAAACCCAAATCATAAATTCTAAAAATCATCAAATTGAAAAGGAAAACAGCAAAGGAAGAATAAGAATTGAAGATACTAACCAGGATCAACCTCCTCACTGATAAGCTGGATCAAGATTCCTTGACCAATCCCATTAACAAAATACTCCCATTGATCTTCAATCTTCTCATTGACTTTCTCTTTTATCTTCTTCCTTATAGTGATCACTGCTCTGACATTAATCCCTCCTCCTCCTTCTCCTCCTCCGTTCTCATCGGAAGAAGATAACGCCAGCCGTTCACTTACCTCCTTATTAGCAGCCTCTACAGCCTTGTCATCACTGCTTATAACAGCCCTGATTGACCCTGCATAATTCACCCTAGACAAGGGAACTCGGGAGCTCCGGCGAAATCCATGCTTTCCGGCTGGTGCCGCCCGTGCTCGCCGGAATGTGACATCTGACGTCAAAAAAGCCACTTGTTTTACTCCATACATCTCTTTCTCTAGGTAGAAAGGTAAAGATGGAAACTTTAGCAGGGTGAAAACGATGACGTTGAAGAAGCAGAGTGCACCTAGACAGGAGAGGAGAACCTTTATGGGGAAAAGTTCACAACTTTTCTGCAAGTAATGCAGGGAGAAGTGGAAATGGACTACGCGTTGATCATCATGGGGTCGTTGCTTTAGTTTTTCTTATAGAGCTGTGCTTAATGATGGAGAGGTTGAAAAGATCACTTGCATGCGGTGGCGCGTGGAGAAAACGAGCCACTCAATTGGCAGCAACGTGAAATATTTCTTCTCTTGTGGTTTCTTTTTTCTGTCGAGGCAAAGTGACTTTCAAATCTGATTTTAATATATGTAATTAATTAAATTATGGAGATGTAATTGTAAGGAGTAAATCAAGATGCTAGTATCTTTCAATAATATTCATGTTTTTTTTTATTTTTAATTTAACATAATTTCTTTTAATCTTTGAAAAAAAAAAGTCTTTAAATGATTTTTTTCTGAATTAATTTATAAACCACGTAATCACAAAATTCATGAATATAAATAATTATTATTTTATTTGAATCCGAATAAAAATGGCATGTATTCAAGAATTCTCTATTTTATTATTATTATTATTATTATTTGAATATAAAATGAGAAAAAGAAGTCTACCCCCTTTGCTAGGTAATGAAAATATGAAAAAAAAAGGTACAAAATCTGGGGAATATCTCACATTAAACATTAAAAAAATTATTATTAATTTTTTTTTTGATTCACGTGAATGAATATAAATTAAAAAAAATAAAATAAAATCACTCATTCATGTGCTTGTCCTTATCTATCGTCACTACTTTTCCTTATTTTTGGATTAACTTAATAAACCTCATTGAAGGACTTGCTTATTACTTGAATTAGTGTTATAAAATAGACATTTAACCAACTATCACTCAACCTTTAAATAAAAATTTATCATTTTTTTATAAAAAAAATTATTTTCTTAAGCTTAAACTATCAATTATCTTTTAATTTTAACTTTTCCATAGAAAAAAAAAATCTCATGGTTGAAAAATTTTAATAATTTATTAAGGGGTGATTAAAATTGAATCGAAATCTATAACTATTTAATCTATTTTAATCCGATTTTAATTTAAAAAATTTTGATTTATTCAACTCGATTTATGAATATAAAAATCGAATAGATCAAATTTTTAAAAAATGACTTTGTTTTAAGTATTTAAAATGACGTTATTCATACAAATGGACGTCGTTTATATATATAGATATATATATATATAAATAAAATATGCAAAAATTCAATTTTTTCTGTTCAATTTTTTAAAAATTTCTATCAATTTTGATTATTTTTGTATACCTAATTCCTTAATTTGATTTTTTTATAAAAATTTAATCGATTTTCGAATCAAACTAATCAAATATTTATTTTTATAATTTATTAACTATCAACTATCAGATATAAAATTTAAAAATAAATAAATAAATAAATATTAGTAAGTAATGATTCAAAATTTACCATTGAAAATGTAGTACCTCCAAGAGCCGAATTCGTACCAAACAGCACAATGAAAAAAGGAACAATTAATTACAGTTTGACCCACTTCACATGCAATAATGCTGTCTGATTATGATCGATAATCAGAAAATAATAATAATAATAATAAAATAAAAATTTCTTCCCTTTCAGAAGAAAGTTGTTAGCAAAAGTTGTCTGCAAAATGAAATAATTGTGAATTAATAATTCCATGGTTCAGTCTGTAATTGGTCATAATTCAATAGTTTCTTTTAGACTTTGTACCACAGCTTGTCCAATGAAAATTGGATAACAATTACAGAAATTGATATTTGATAAGCATTAAAATAATACTAAATTTAAATTTTATTATCTAAAAATAACATCAGTTCGATTCAATTAGATTTATCCCTAATTTGATAAATAAATACATTTACTCGAAAATTTCGAGTACATTCGAGTTATCCTGTAATATGAAGAGGTTTTTTTATAATTTTTTTTTCATCGGGAATAGAACAGCTGATTTGATAAATAATATAAAGAAATGGAATATAAGTTGAAATGGGTATGCAAGTTGATGTATTTCAAGGTTGAAATGGATTATGCATAATCCACATGGTTTTCATGGATTGCAATCAATGAGTTCCAATATGAACAGATCACATTCAACACACAAAATAAAAAAAGAAAGGTTGTTCCATCATTTTACAGATTGTCACACAGCTGAGAAACTCACCTTCTGCTGTCACTGCCTACGTTTCTGGATCTCCATGGCTGGAGTGGATATGCATCTTCGAGCTTTGCTCTTCTCTTGAGCCCGTACAAGGCTTTTATTCCATTTTCCTGATCTTGAATTTCACATTTTATATCTCAACAGTCTCTTTTCAAGTAAATCTAAGACGGATTTTCTTAATATATCATAAATATATGAAATAAAATTTGTTTCTATAAACAAACTTAATTATCGATAAGCTTTAATTTACTGATATTAATAAGCTTTTAAGTTTTAGGGATATTGATAAGCTTTTAAGTTGTTGATAAAGACTGAAAAGAGGGAATTATAGGCATTTATGTTTGTCGGTGTTACGAAATCTACTGTTTTTGCTAAATGTCGAAAGTGAAATATTATTTTTATTCTTAATACTACGATGTTAATTAAAAATATTTGAAATTAAGAAACGGAAAAAATGACAAAGTTATAATGCATAAAAAAGTTAATTATTTTTCATATAATAACTGATTTTTTTAACACATTAGTAATTTTTTTATTGATTGGTCCATAGACAGAGTCTAGATAAGTTTTTTCCCAACACATAGTAATGGAATGAAGGTTGGTAGAGGTGAATAAAGGCTGGGACAGGGAGAAAGGAGAGGTGGGAAGAGACTGTATTAGACCATTTGGATTCTCATTATCCCACATCGCCTATACAACATCACTACTCATCAAAGTGTCTTTTAAAAGAACAAGTAAAAACAATAGCCAACCACGCAGCCGCGCGGTGAGCACAGAGCGAACTATTCTTTCGCCTTTTACTAAAGAGTACCGTGTGCTCGCTGCTGATAGCGGCATACGCCTATTTTTGGAGGGTTCACCCCTTTTTTAAGGGTGCCCACACCAATTGCAGTTGAAATTTTATAACATTTGAGGATGGCTAGAAGAAATCAGAATCAGCTGTTGCCATCTGCCACAGGCAAAGCTTAGCTACATTGCATGGATAATTCTCTACACGCAATCACAAATGCGAAGATAATTTTAACAGAAATGCATGGGCAATGGCCGCGTTACAAACAGCCATGAAAGAAAATCGATGAGTGCCTGCTTTTCATTGACTGAATGATTAGCCAGAGAAATTTTGGGTACTGTTATTGTATTTCATGTAAAATTTTTATTGACTGCTAATAAAAAAAAAAAAAAGCCTCCCAAGGACGATGGAGAAAACACTGAGTAGCCAAACAAACAGCTGGGGCTCTTACGAAGAGAGAGCCTTCTGAACCTCAGCAGTGACGTCTTTCAGGGGTTTCTCTGCATGAAGCTGCGCAAGAACACCTTTCTTGGCATAATAATCAATAACCTGTAGAACAAACAAATAGCAAAAGCGATTTTTAATGACATCCATGAAAGAGCAAAGAAATGCTAGAAGATGCAACAAGTTGAGGCATTAAAAATTTTGATCCATGGAGAGAAGTTCAAAAACACTTCATGACATTACAAGACCAACAATAATAATTGACTTTGATGCTAGAAAGCATGTAGTGAGTATCGACATCTAGCAGATTGTAAGAACGTAAGCTACATATACATGCTCAAAGGCATCAAAGATCATGGAAGCAGAAATACACTATTATTTATTAAAGCAGATGTAAATTTCAATGTGTGTTGTGGCTGCTTGTAAATGTCCTTAAAATACTTATCAAATCAACTAGTAATAGCTTTAAGACAGAGCATTCATAGAGGAAGAACAGAAAAACAGAAGGGGATAAAGGCTTACAGGTTCAGTTTGCTTGTGAAATGCCTCGAGCCTCGACTTAAGTACTGCCGGAGTGTCATCTTTTCGTTGAATCAGAGGCTCTCCAGTAACCTTTTTATTTTTCCAAAGAAAATAAAAGAGTGAATGTTAGGAGCGGCAATAGTTAGAGCAACTTCAGAGTCCTTAGTCTAGTAGCCCAATAATGTAGTAATTTAAAATCTTCCAAAAGCATGAGTTAGATTGTGGAAGTATGAAAATGCACTAAGTCTATACTTTTTAATAATCAACTCAAACATTTGAACTTCACTAATAGAGAAAAAGAAAATCTACAATTAGCTTGATTTGGAACTTATTCTACTTTAGTTTGAATTCAAGTCGAAGGATGTCAAAATGCTATTGCAGTATATGTACAATAACAGCTTGGAATTTATAATCTTGGAACAGATGCAAATAACTAGATTAATTCATTCGACTGCTTTAATATAGGTTAACATACACAAACTTACATCATCAACGCTGGGAACTTTGGGAGGAGCAAATTTAGTGTGGTAAGTCCGACCGCTAGAAGGGTGGATCCAACGGCCAGTAATCCTTTCCTCGAGAATGGAGTCATCAATGGCAAAGTTGAGCACCTTATCAATTTTAGTTCCCTGCTTCTGAAGCATCTCATCAAGCTGCAAGCAAAATGGAAAATATAATTTGTGAATAGGATATGCCACTGCCAAAGCCGTGAAATTTGCAAAGAATGTAAGAGATAGTAACCTTTTGTGCTTGAACTACTGTCCTAGGAAAGCCATCAAGAATGAAACCTTTCTCGCATGATGGCTTCTTCATTGCTTCATCAATTATACCAACAACCAAATCATCGGATACAAGTTCACCCTAGATTCACATGGTAAACCCAACAACATGACCAATGAAAGGAGTAGTTAGAAGACTAACTAAGACACGAAGAAACAACAGTAAAAAAAATAAAATCAAGGAGCAATCAACATTTACCTTATCCATGGCTTCTTTAGCCTTAATCCCAAGAGGAGTCTTGGCAGCAACAGCTGCTCTGAGCATATCACCGGTGGCCAAGTGACACAAACAGTAGTCTTCTTTGATAATGGGTGACTGCGTACCCTTCCCTGAGCCAGGTGGACCTGCAATTATTCCAATTCTTCATAAATTCCCAATCTACATAATTCTAGTCCAAATTTTAGACATATAATTCATAGCCATATTCTAAAATCAAATATCAATGCTTATATGCAGAACATGGAAACTACCCATTCATACCCGAGATGGATATATCATCACTTTTACCTAAAGAAACTGAAAATATGTAACACAATTCTATGAAGAAACTAGGGATAAAGTAAAGTGGACCAAACTGGAACTGCAATTCATCTTTTCCTAATGAACTCCCAATTTCCATAATGTAGTCCACATTTTGAGTTCAATTATAGATTACAAGCTATAAAAAACGACCTATCAACACGAGATGAAAAGATCATTTCTTCTACTAGAGGAAATTAGCAAAATTCAACGAAGAAACCTCTCTAAACACTAGAAAAGATGGAAAACCGATCAAGTAAACCATCTGAATTGAAACAAACTCAAATTTTCAGCGTAAAGAGAGAAAGAGAGAGAGAAGCAGACCAATAAGAACTAAACGCTTGTCGGGCTTGGAGGAGCACTGGAAGCGACGGAGGAGTTCGGTCATAATATCAACAGAAGGTACATCATCCAATGCTACAGCTGAGCTCGCCATTGCTTTGCAATCTCTGTGAAGTTAGGCAAAGTATGCGACCTTCGCTAATATTCAAAGAGAGTGAGAGTTGGTGACGGATTAAACAGAGCAACAGATCGTAGGAATGGTTTGGCGTGGTGGATTTTTTGGGTTGGTGGGTTGGTTAGATGGACCCTGTTCCGGCCCGGTTGCAGCAAGTCTCATGGGGCCAGTCAAAGTAGGCGATATTGCAATTTTAAGACAGTTTTGGATCCTAAGATTCTATGTCGGTCTCAAGTCAACTCCTTTTAATTGGTTACATTTTGTCTTTTTCAAACATTTGTATAAAATTAAATTATTAACTATTCAGTTTTAGTGATCCAAGAACTTTGGACGTCACTTCTCAGTTTTCACGAGATGGCTCAGATGGGATGCCGATCGTTGACGTAACAGTGATTTTCTGTTTGAAATATGATTTGTTTGCAATGAAAATTCATGGTAAATTCTCAATCATTACATTGCACCCGACGGAGATTCACTGATTCAGGGCAAGTTCTCACATAATCTATAACACATTACCCAGTTACACTACACGAACTATTCCAATTCCCAAGGAAAATATCAAACTGAAAATTCTTACGTACGAAGTTGGGATGTGATGCTCCATGAATAGCCATATCCATTTACCTTGGGAAGGTTACTAGGCAACTTGGCATTTACATTTCCAACAAATTTGGAGAAACTCTATCCTATGATCTGAAAAACAACTAGACACCACTCGCAACTTGTGCTTGTCTCCTCTTGCAACAATCAGTTAGACTTTTTGCCATCAAAAATTTCAATCATTTCCTTCGCAATGTGAATATGCATCACCGGCCCACTAGAAAGCAAACTGGAAGTCTCAGAAGAGCTGATATGCTACCTGAACAGCTTAAGGCATAAGATAGATGCTGCTCAAAGCTCCAATTTCCGAAACCTGTTCGTATGTGATACATTGTAAATGGTATTAGATACCATATGTTACTATGAAATTGAGCAAGAAACTGACCCCAAGTCTCTTTAAAAGTCCAGACTTGGCGAGCTTCATTGAAGTGATAGTCCTGTTGACTGGGTGAATCGTTGCACAGATGATCATCGGTCATTTCTTTCCCTTGCGTGCAAGAAAACGCTCCCTAGCAGCCTGAATTCTACTTTCGCGGTCGTCTGGAACCCCAGCATTAGCACCATTTTCTATCTGTGGCAAGTCTGAAGCCTTCCCTTCAATTCCATCTTTCACATTTTGACCAAGGCCCCCACTGCAAAGAAAAAGCACATGAGGCTCGTATTGTCCTAATATTTGAAAGTACTTTGGGGAAAAGTGATTCACCTCAGTTTGTTGATGTCGAGTTTCTCAAGCTTATTCAAGATTGGAACCACCCACGAACTCTCTACAGAACAAACATTGCGCATGTATGGACGCAAGGTAGCAATGAGCTCATGGTAGACAACAAAGTTCGGGAACATTCCATAATCATCAGTTATCAGAACAGAAGATGGATGCACCTAATATGATGAATAATTTACCTTCAGAATTACTTTATGGATCAAACAACAGCTGATTCAAAATACCATAAACTACATAGAAGATCATATATGGCTTATAAAACCTGAACTAATTGATGCTTGAAACCTATAGTTCTATAGCCATTGTGATGAACCATCCTCTCAGCAAGTTTACTTGCATATCCCACACACAAGGCTTTCCTCAAATTCCTATACTCCTGCTCTTCCCTTTTATATCTTCCACTTGCTCGTACATCTAATGGCCCTGTGTCCAAATACAAAATGATTAGCAAAAAAATGACGGCACAAACTTAACATCAAAGTCAATCGTAGATGGAAAAAACAAAAGACAACTAAAAGACAGACTTGGTCTGAAGTTATATAATTAAAGAACTTTGTGATATTTGACAAATTCCTCGCAAGTACATGTCTAATCGCTGTCCACAAGTTTGATCTCTTGAAATTCAAAAAGGAAATCCCTATTCCACTTCAAATTGATTGATATGAGTCAACATTTTAGAATATGCATTTGTAGTTAAGATTTAGTGAATTCTCAGTTGCTACAGATAAAATCCACAAGAATAAGTTGGCAGGACAGAGCCTAGAGTTTTGGTAATGATGACTAGTAAACAGTAAAATACAAGGAACAATTTCTAATTATGCATGGAAAAACATAATCAGCAAGGCAAAGAATAAAAACAAGAAACCAAAAATGAGAAAGTGGGACAACAGGATATAAAGTTTAGCCCGTCTTGCTTTTGATAAAAATGATAAAATAGCAATAAACGTTTCTTAGATGACGAGTTCACTATAAAAAATACGACACTATTTCATCAAATATACATTTGGATAAATATAAACTACTAACCCTTGGCCACTTTTTGCATGATCTGGCACAGCTGTTTCCGAACATCTTTGACAAATGTCATTCCTCGGACCTGTAGAAGGTAAATTCAGCAAAAATTATGCCAGTCAAGACACAATATGAAGAACATGTCCCAGTAGGACGAAGCTAAAAACTGATTTTAGAACACAAGGTCTAAGTGTAAAATGCTTTCTCGAGTGGAAGATTGAAGGCTTACCTGCAAACCGTGATCTTTGCACCAACCAATATCATAGTCATTTCGATCCCAGAGCTCATAAATCTGCAGCAACTGGATGTGATCACCCAAACCAGAACCGTCAGGAAGGTCAAACTCAACAGAAATCTGTTTTCGCTTCTTTTCAGTACTCTTGCTGCTGCAAAATGAGGCAAAGCTATACTTATCCCTTACAATAATGCATATATGACGAAGTTTATGAGAGTTAACAAAAATAACTTGAAAGAGATGAATACAGTAAGCAAGTTAAGAAGTGGGTCTTTATCTTTGAATTATTTTAGGTCCTCAAGAATGCAAGATTCAACTAGAGAAAGCTACAGATTAATCTAATTGCATTGGTCTGGCTTTTACAGTTTTGCCAAAGATGAGACATTGCATTTCAAGTAAATGATCAACTTAAAAATAAAAATAGTAGCATAGTCTCTAAGAATAACATAAACAACTAACAGGCATTGATCTTTAATTTCCATTTGGACTAACCTCCTACCAGGTAGTAAAGTGGTTTCTGCTGATAACATAGCAGCCACAGACAATGCCTGGGACAAGCTACCATTCTCATTAGCCTCCATTAAGGTTCTTGAAAGTGAGGGCTCTAATGGAAGTTCTGCATAAAACCACTGAAAATGATCAATAATACATGAAATAGTTAACATTTTTTTTGGTGAATATATGAAGTGGTATAATACAAAAATTAATAATACATGAAATAGTTAACATTTTTTTTTGGTGAATATATGATACAAAAACTAACTCTAAAGAAAACTAAGACATTTTTAACCCCTTGACATAGATTAATATGATAATACGAACCATTAATTGACGTTAATATTTATTGGAATTTCAAGAAAAATCATGGCCAGAAAGAGTTTTGGATAAGAGATTTGGATGCTTTAGCATGAAATACAGGAGAGGAACTTGAATTTCCAACATTCAATAAGTAGAATGTTCCGAGATGGTCTTTGGTGCTTAACAGCCATTATTACACATGCTTTTATAAAGTTAAAAATCTCTTAAAAACTCAGAATGCAATCAAATGGAAGTTTGTTTCACATGTCATGAAATGGAACACTTGTACGAATTCCATCCAAAAATAAGAAGTCTTGTAAAATGATAGTGATTGATTATCTCTTATACATTACCAATTCCAAATAATGTATGAAAACCATTCAACGCTTATAGAATTAACAATTAGCAATAATTCCATGGAATTGAAGTCCATTACCGGCCATTGTCCGTCCAACACTAGTAATTGATCCATTTTCATCAATAGCATCAATGAGATACAGTTGCTTCAAAGCGTCTTCTAGTGATTCATCTGCAACAGAGCCATTCATATTTAGTCAATACCTCTCCTTTCAGGGGAGATGATATAAGATGCAGTGATACATATACAAAACAATGAAGTCCAGGCTCCATTATGTTGATTGAGAACTTAAGGTTGTAGCCATGCATATATAAAACCAAAGTATTTGATTCTACACACACACTAAAGTAAAAAACAGAAGAATTCTAACATGAAGGCGGATCAAGAAAATCAAACTTGAGGATGTCAATATCTGGAAGATCCAATGATTTCAAGTGAAGAACACTGCCAGCAAGTGAAGATCTCTGTATCTCGGGAACTGTTACATCAAGGAAATCATCTTCATACATAATTTTAGGGTATAACCGATAGCACTTGCCAGGCCTTGTTCTTCCTGCTCGTCCTGTGCGCTGATTGGCTTGGACTCTGCAGTCAGCCAGTACATAAACCAACAAAATTATTTACCACCAAAATTTGTATGACGAGTTATAAAAAGATAATCAGGTAGGAAAAAATGAAATACAGCTATGAACACACGTCTATAATTCCTTTCCCTATTAGATGGTAAATACATAAGCAACATCTGCAAGCATTACATGCATGCCTTCAGAAATATATATATCATGAAAGTGTTAGTACTTACTTGCTAATTTGGACAACATCAAGGGAATACATGCCAGTTAATGGGTTGTATTGCCGTTGCTTCACATAACCAGAATCAATAACATACCTATCATTCATGAATTTCAGCAACAAACGTAAAAATTCAGATCAAACAAAGGAAATGAATTAATAGCATAAATAACATTCATTTTTCCTTTTTGAGATGAAAAGAGGAAAAAAAAAAAAGGCCTCGACATGGAGAGGACATTACATAAAATAGAAATATGAGTTTTGCATATGAACGGGGTCATTGAATAATATTGAGTTTCCTTACACAACACCATCAACAGTCAAAGAAGTTTCAGCAATGTTTGTTGCAACAATAAAGCGCCTGCAGTTTGGAGGTGGAGGAGTAAATACACGCACCTGTAGTGCCACAGGGGAACAATGAAATCATCAAGATTACAAAATGAAGGAGAAAATTCTTAGCACTTAAGTGAGAATGAGAAAATATAAGCCGGATGCTGAAAAGAAATTACTCAAAACCATGTACTTTCAGATCCAGTCTGCTGCTGCAATTATCATAAAAATGATTGCAAAAAGAAATGGTTGGACAAATTTCTTCTGTTGTTGATCAGACTTATAGCCATAAAAAGACAAACAAAATATATGATTTTTAATCATTTCTGCACAATTGAAGATATTAAGTTACCATAATTAATTTCTAACATCTATCTAAATATTATAGCCTTTGATTTGTATCATACTGACACTGGCATGTCTTTGACATAAAAATATAACAAAAACAATAGATATTGTTCTTCCAAATGCTGAGCACACTTTTGAACGTTATAAACCTAATTCCAGCCATGTCAAACAAATACCCGTGACATATGAATTAGTGAATTGGTATCAGGAAAGATAAAAACACACTTGAGTGCACTTGATTAAGTGTATGAGGATAACAAATAAACAGAAAGACTCAACTGCAGGAAAGACTTATCCAATGACCAATTATAAAATCTTAAAGGCGTATGTTGGGAATGACTCACAGTGGCAGATGTCATAATAGCAAGCATAAAGGTAAACATATAAGCTCACAGAAAAATTTTCATGGAAAACTGACAAAACAAAAACGTGCCTGCATCTCAGGTGGCAAGGAACCATGGAGTGGAAGGATAATTGCATCCATACAGGATCCTTCCTCAAGGCTTTGAACTCTATCCTCCAGCTTCGACACCAACTTCTCTATATCATCCTGCGCAAGGTTAGATGAGACTTACAGAAAATTGAATCAAATAACTGTACTGCAGTAGGAATGACCAGGTAGAGCACATTCAAACTCACCTGACCAGTCATGAAAATGAGAATGTCACCTTCAGGTTCATGTATATGTATATCTGTAAGAACATTTGACAGAAAAAATTTCAGAACAAATTGATTGGTCAGGCAACAAATAAGAAAAGGTAGCACATACTTTCTTACCCTTTGAGCTAGTGCTCTAAAATAAAAGGAATTATAAAATGAGATGCATAACATGAAGAAATATGGTCTATCTAACATGATCCTTGCAGTGTACAGAAAGAAAATACAAGCAACTAAAATCACATGCAATAACCCACAACAGATTATCCGCATTTTTTCCAAATAATTTTGAAGTTAAACATAGTTGACGGCAAGATGAACTTATCTAAACCGGATTGGTTAGCGAAGCAGACAACACAAAAACTGAAGGAAAACTTGTCACCAGTCAACCTTCCTCAGCCTTTCTCCTTTTCTTTAGCATTTCATTTCAGAAAAATGAGACTGGCAGGACATAGGTCATACAGGCATACAATATGGAATTGTAAACTAAATGAAAACTAATAGCATGAAGGTTGCCCAGTTTGTTTCCAGTGTGCTACTGCTGTGGGTTTCTTTTTTTTTGAAAAAAAAAAAGAAGAAGATATCCATATTTCATAGCGACAAGACCTTAGGCTACACATGGCAATCCATTAATAACCAGATGAGCAACATCCAACATGCTGTCAAAGTTTACTCACAGCTTTGGCACATTGATACCAGTAAATTTTTTATATTTAGAAGTTCATAAGCATATATATTTAGATTCAAAATGCACCTAGGCACTCATGATTCTTTTTTGTATAGATATCAAATGATAGATTGAAACATGAGACTTGTTTGAAGCCAAACACGAACGAGGAACACTTCATCATACCAATAGCAGTTTTTAAAGAAGACTCAATGTAGCTTGTAGGACGCTCCTTGCTATATAATATTTCCACGGGATGCAACTTCCCAGGAACATTCAGAACTTGGCAGCCAGAAAAGAATTCTGAAACCTTTTCACCATCTAGAGTTGCTGATGTGATGAGAATCTTCAAATTGGAGGCACGCAATTTAATCAAGCGTTTCACCAATCCCAGCAAAATGTCCCTGAGCAGCAGGTACTCAGACATGGTTAATATAAAAAATCCAATATATCATAGCGCATTAAGTTTTCAACAACGATTAAGATAAACTGTCATGGACTCGTAGGACAAAACATATAAGCAGAAAGATCTTACGTGTTCAGACTCCTCTCATGGGCTTCATCCAATATGATCACTGAATATTCTTTAAGCTCTGGATTTGACAGACTTTCACGGAGGAGGACTCCATCAGTGAGGTATCTGACGAATTCACAACACTCTAATGAGAAGCCTATGGACTTGAAATATTATACGCATAAATAAAACTAGTGACAGTAGTTATCCTTCAGTTGCATTACTTAATTCGTGTTAGTTCTGAAGTTCTATCTTCAAACCGGATGGCATAACCCACTTCCTCCCCAAGTCTAACGTCAAGCTCTTGGGCAACTCGTCTGCAAACGTCAAATAGAAATCCAAAAGTCATTCGATTTTATTCTTCAACAATTGCAATGAAAAGCACCCACATGCACACTTCAAAGCAGGAAAGAAAGAAAGAATAAAAGAGGCAAATTTAATTATCCTATATCGTAAATAGTGAATTCTTTATACCAATTCCACATTGAGCAATTGGATTTTCCATTTTTTTATCGCATTTTCTCGCCACCAATTTAACTAAAAAGAGATGCTTCAATTAAGTCAAAATTAAAGATGACGTCTTGCAATCTACACAATCAGTGCATCTCTCAATTTCATCAGCGACTAAAAGAAAGTTAAAACCTTAGATGGAAAACATACCAAAGCTTTAGTGCACAGCCAAAGACCTAAAATTCCATTAAACAGCACAACAAATAACTAATAGCAGAAGCAAAAAAGGTAAATTTCTTTTGGAAATCTACCTAGCAACAGAAACGGCAGCGACGCGGCGAGGCTGAGTGACGCCGATGATCCCAGATTTGGTGTAGCCTCTTCGGTACAACATCTGAGAGAGCTGAGTGCTCTTCCCCGAACCAGTCTCCCCAATTATCACCACCACCGGATTCTTATCCACAGCTTCTATAATTTTTCCTTCGAATTTGACGATTGGAAGATTCGCCATTATCACAAAATTCGCAGTAGAACTTCAAAATCGTTTCTTAAAGACCGAAAGTTTGAAAAATCGTCAAATTAATTTCGGGCGACTTGCAGTTTATCTGGTTATGAAACGCATCGTTTTCCGAACCGCCGCCAAAAAAGTGAAAATTTCATCTCAGGACCAAAATAAAGTGAAATTTAAATAAAAATCCTAATTTTGGTAATTTTTAACATTCAACCCCTATTCTCCCAAATAATATTTGACAAATACAAAATTAAACTAAAATTAACCAGTAAATAATTTTAAAAACTGAGATGAGATGAGACGGGTTCATTCACTTTTAATTAGAGATTTTTAATTCGAATTTTAAAAATAAAGTATTTTTAAGTAATTGAAAAGTGTATATTATTTTTTTTATAAACCTATTTAATGAATTCAAATTAACGGTTCTAATAGATTTTGGATATTACCAGCAACACATGTTCACTAGTATCTTGATATCACCTTGTATAACATATGTTGCAAGGCTATACTAGAATGGCAAGGCAAAAGGAGAGCTTGAAGAATGAGAGTATCAGTTTGGCCTGGCCATCTTTTAGAGTTGAACTGTAGTTTACCTCTGCTGAGTGTTCTACGCAATACTACGACTTTCATGTAAGGCATCAAATTTAATTGCCTCAAGGGAACTTTTTTATTGGAGAGACATATCTTGGTATTCAAATTTTCAGATTTCGTTTCAAATGTGGGTGGGGAGATAATCAAACTGGTTATGTGGGTGGGGAGATGCGACTCGAAATTTTGAGCAATGGCGCGCAGATAGGGATATAGAGGAGATTGTTGATTCTATGAAATCGATGGAGAATAGAGCTTTAGACTCGAAGCGAGAGATGAATGCTCTTGCTGCGCTTGATGGGTTGAAATTAATGAAGTCTAGACATGCAACTGGGAATTCAGATTCGATGCTTGAGGCTTTGCATTGCCAAGATGCAGAAGAGGACATGTATGAAGTAAGTTTCTGATAATCGGAGGTCAAAAGAGGTTGTTAGAAGAGGAGAGAGGTTTTTGCAGAACTTCCCACCAAACCAACCGATTCGTTAACTCGGAAAGATTGCAAATCAAAACCGAGTTTTAGCGTCACTGAGAAACCACTGGTGGCTTGGGGCTAAAGACGCAGAAGGAAGTTAAAGAGTGGATCAAAATCTTTACAATGGATAGAGAAATACTATACAGGAAATACAAGGATATGAGCTACTATCAGATCTCTTCGGTACCATTTACAAATCGCCTTGTTTCTTACCAAAGATGGCTTCCCTTGTCACTAGCTTAATTCCCCTCACCCACAACTCTGCCATCTCAGCTCCTCCTTCACAAACAAAATGCACCTCCTTGTTCTTTGTAGTGATGACATGGAACATTCCAGCTTCTTCAACATCATATTTTCGCCGGCGATTCCACCGGAATTTGGGGCTAGGACCAACCTCAGCCTCCCTGCAAATCACATTTCTCTTGCTTGACTTCCCCCACCGCAATATTCCTGCACCACCCACCATCTTCAATAATTTATAATGAGGAGATCCTTTGCCGCATTTCGTGTGCTTCTTCACGCTAGTTCCTTCCAGAACAAGTTGTCTAGCAAGTTCATCTAGTATCACATTCTCTGCATCTTTTCCATACCCATTCTTCCTTGCTAGCAAAAGAGCAGTTTCCTGTCTGGAATTCTCGATATCACAGCTCGCCCCACGTGAGATTAGAAGCTCGCATACCCTGCTATGGCCTCCCTTTGCAGCTAACATTAGTGGAGTGTATCCATCATTGTCAGCTGCATTGATATCATAACCTCTTTTAGTTAACATGGAGACGAAATCTACATCCCCTCGACGAGCCGCCCGGTGAAGAGCATACATGCTAGCAGAATAGTTATATCCCTCTTCGAGTGCATATTCTAGCATTACCTTTTCAATTACTTCATCATGGTGGTTTAGTTCCGACAAGGTGATTGCTGTTTCACCGCATTTATTCTGTAGGTTCACATTAGCACCTGCATAAACAAGTAGCCTGAAAGCTTCTACATGACCACCTGCTGCAGCTATCATAGCAGCAGAGAATCCATCCTCATCTTGTTCATCGAGATCGATTTCTGACCGCTCAATGAGCTTTTTCATGGCCTCTATATCATTTGCCTGAATCACAAAAATCAACGGGGAAAATACCGAGGCATTGCTTGATTTGATATTCTTCCCAGCTCGAATCACATCTACCAGTGGTTGTTGGAAACCAAGTGCCCATCTGCTTGATATTGCAATTGAGAAGGCAGACTGACCAGATGAATTGACCAAACCACAATCAGCTCCAAAAGATGCTAGGATTTTGAGACATTCCCGTTGCTTATATCTAGCACAGATCATCAGGGCAGTTTCTCCAGAATCTGTTCTGGAGTTGATGCTGCACCCAGCAATTATCAGATGTTCAAGAACTTTGGCTGCTCCAAGCCTGGCAGCTAAATGAACAGGACGCCAGTCATTTTTCGAAGCTGTTTTAACGGTAAATTCTTTGTCTGCACCATATTTTAGAAGGACTTCTGCTGCTTTTCCATTGTTACATAGGATGGCATGGTGGATAAGGGTCCTCCCAAAGTGAAGAGAGTTAGGAGAGAGGTATTGCAGGAGCATTCGCAATATTAAACCACTTGCTTCAAAATACTCCACTGCACACCAAGAGACAAAGTAAGCCTCAGCTAATCCAGCTCCAACTCGAAATTCTTCACCTGTATCGGTATCCCATGACCAGGCTCCCAGCCTCACCTTGATGTCCATCCTCACGCCAACCTGTTTCAAGTCCCACCATGTAGATGCCAAAATTATAGCAAATAATTCTGAAAAACATTGTCCCTTCTATACGAAATTTTTAATCAGATTCTTAGAAGATCAATTGAATTTTTTTCTTGGTGAATTTTGCACCAAGACTTTACCTGCAAGAGTAGTCTAACGACAGCAATCTGTCTGCTAACGATTGCAGCAACAAGTGCATTACAGTCAACGTTGGCATGCAAAGATGGCTTGGAAGATCGAAGAAGGACCCTAGCGCTTGCATTGGCATCCACTCCGCACTGCCACCAATTAAGACCGTCAAGTCAATCAACATTATAAATTGATGAAATTTAGGCACTTCTAGGGAAAGCAAATGCAGAGCTATCTTTACTGCAATCCCAAATCATCATTTTTGATAAAAAAAAATAATGGAAAAACTATGTAGGATGCTAAATCAGTGGTAAGCTTAGGGCCAAAAAAATATAGCACTCACTTCCAAGACGTTATAGCCATAAATACAGAAATAATAATCCGCTTGTTTATCTGCGCCAATTCGATTGTGGAGATAAGCAAAAAGAGAGCTGGTTACCTTAACGAGTGTGTCTACTACGTGGACAAATCCTCTACAACAAGCAGAGACGAGAGCATGAACAGCAACTTGTGGGCGTATAAAATCAGACCCCATGAGCAGCTCTGTAAGTCTAGCTTGCCCCAGATAGCTTGCTTCTAACAAAGCCTCCTCGCATGCCTCCTGAGATGCCCCACATTTCATAAGCACCTCTACCACATCTATATGGCCTTCCCTTACTGCTGCCGTCGTAGCATAGCCTCGAAACGGCTTCTGATTCACATTGGCTCCAACGCTCTGCCAAACAAATACGCCAAAACTAAACCATGATGTTTATTCTTTGTTACAAGACCATGAGGAAATGATTTGATTCATCGGATATACTAAAAATACAAAACAAACAATATTTAGCGGTTCTTAATTATTTAGCCCAGATTTTAGATAAATAATTCTGACGCCTTCCAGTACTGGATGGTATAAGATTTGGTGGATCAGAGTATCCAAAGCAGAAGCTATACATGGAAATAAAAATCTTAATCACTTAAAGGGAAAAGACAAGAAAATCTGCAGGCGTCACGTAATTTGTCAGATTTTGTGTGCAAGTATCATCTTGCGTACAACACCGGACCAAAGATATCAAAGAAAAATATTCTGTGTCAGTTACAAAATGCCTTCCTCAAAAACATTAAATTAAATTACATAATCCTGATTTTAATCGCTTTCAAATTTACAGTAATTTTGAATCTGAATCAGCTACATGGCCTAGTTCAAGCATCCAAACAGAGACAAAATTAATAATAGCCAAACACCATAATCATAATCGTTCGAAACAGCTACACCTGATTAAGAAAATAACAAATGAATGCAATAATAGTTAAAATGAGAATCAAATTCAAACACATCACCAGTAATTTCCTGACAAGAGTTAAATTTCCAGCATGAGAAGCGAGAAACAGAGCAGTGACATCGGTCTTGAACTCCTCGTACTCGACGCGAACTTCATGGGCCGATTCATCGCGCAGCAAAACGTCTGTCTTCTTCGCCTTCAAGCTGACTGTACCGATAAAGTTCACGTCCACAAAAGGATCAGAGAGACAGTCGCAAGCCAGCATGAAGTCATTAACATGACAAGCGTCGATGAGTCGCTGAGAAACTTCCGCTTGGTAATCGATGGGAAACACCTGCTTTCCGACGCCGGAGTTGCCGAACATCGTCATTTTCGGGTTATTGTTGGGGCGTACAGAGGAAGAGAAGAGTGAAGAGGAGAGGAGAACAGAGGAGACAAGGAGGGAAAGCAAAGTGCTTTTATTAGGAGCGGTTTAAGAGTTATTATTTATTAAATAAAAAAAGAAAAGGAAATTATAAAAATTAAAAATAATAAATGGTTGACGGAGTCATAATTATCGTTAAAATTTAAGAGAGGAGCTTAGTTAATGGGGTCACTCTAATAACGTCTTAATTTTCTTTGTTGGATAACCATAATTTAATAAAATATCAATTTTAATAATATTATTTTTATAAGATTTTGATTTTTTTTTAAAAAATAAATTTTGGTTTAAAAATACAATTTCATTCAACATATCAATTTTAAATTATCAAATTAGATTATAATATTTTTTAATTTTTTATTCAACATTTTAAATACGATATATTTAATACATTAAATATATTTAATCACTATTCGTAGATTCCAAAAAATTATTACATTCAATTTCTTATTTTCTAAATTTGATAAAAAAAAATTCTTTCTAACCTTTTGCCCTAAAAAAATATAACTTAAATAAAATGTATCTTAAAATTATGAGTTAGATATAATTTAATTTTTTGTAAAAATGAAATTAATAATTTACATTTTTAGAAGAAATTATACATACTGTATGGGTGTGCAAAAATCGGATCGAACCGAAATAACCGACCGAACCGATTAATTTTTTCAATTCGGTTCGGTTATTTGGTTTCGGTTTTATTTATATAATTAAAATTATTTAAATTTTAAGGGTATATATTGAAAAATCAAACCGTAAATTTTCGGTTAACCAATTTTTTATGAGTTTATATATAAATTTATATATGAATTAAAAATGTTCGGTTAACCAAATAACCGAACCAAATTAACCGAAATATTTCGGTTCGGTTCAATTCGGTTAGTACTTTAAATCGGTTCAGTTTTCGGTTAGAATTTTTTTGAAATTTCGGTTTTCGATTAAATCGGTTCGGTTATTGAACCGAACCGACCGATGCTCAGCCCATACTGTTAAATTAAAGTGCATAAATTTTAAAGTAATTTATTTTAAAATTAAAATATGAAATTTATTTTTAAACATCTGTTAATTTGGAAAATCATGGTAACTTACATTAGTTTTCATTGGACAATATCATTATCCTAGTAGTATGTGCTATCAAATTTAGCTTGAGAATTATTTGAATCTTGTATGTTGTAATTTCATTTCATTTTTGTTATTGCATTTTTCATATAATAAAGTAAATAAAGAATAGCATGTAATTTGGTATATTAAATATATTATATTTTGAATTATTTGATAAAAAATTTAAAAATATAATATAATAATTCATATACATTAATTTGTAATATATTTAATATATCGAATGAATACTTACGCGAAATAATAAAATAAAAAAATAAAATAAAAAAAATCAATCAAATTAATATAATCCTCCATACTTGTAAATTTCTTTTTAAAAAAAAAAAAAGAAAAGAAAATGACGAGGATAAAAATTGACAATTGACAAGGAAATAGTATGTTGGATTGACAGAGAAAAGGCCATGTAGTGTGGTAAGAAGTTGCGAAATAGAGTTTGGCTGTATTTTATTTATTTATTTATTTTCTAAGAAGATTTATTTTTTTCCTAAAAAATAATGTAGTTTATTTTTAAATACTAAAATTTAATTATTTTTCTTTTGTCTAAATTATATTTAAGCATGAACTTGTACACTTACTTGAAGCCGGATTCGGCCTGCACACTACTGGAATTGGTGGGCAGAGGATCACAGATTTACTATTTACAAACAAAGCAGTTGCATAAATAATTTATAATATTAATTATTATTTTTTATAAAAGTATTTTTTTTTTATGATTATTAACCAAAAAAATAATTATTTGCAATCTAGCTGTCGTTTTCAGTGATCCAATCCAGGCAAGGTGATGATCGTTATTGGGAATGTTTGCTGGCCTGCAATTTCTAAATAATTTTTTTAGGTTTATTTGAAATTTACATATTATCTAGCAAGTTTACATAATCATTTTTACTAATGATAATATGTAATATGAAAGATAAATTTTATTTAACAGATATTTTATAATTTATAGAAATTAAGTTTTTGTTTTTAGCATGATATATATATGCAAATTATTACTAGATTTAAAAGAAAAAAGACATGGGGAGGATTAATTGCACACATGATTATTAACCTCTTATATAATAATATTTCTACCAGAAATAATCGAAATATTAAATTATTAAATACTAGCAAGCAAGTAATAAAAATCTGATATGTCATATTGTGATTATTATTAATATAATCATTTTTTATTTGAAAAAAATATCAAAAATTTTTATTATTCAATGGTTAAATTCGAGCCATTTATTTTTATTATAATTAAATAATAATTGAGTTATATTCTAATTATTAATCGGTTATTTCTAATTATAGAATTATTTGAATAAAAGTATAATAATAACGTGACATGTGTAATTAATTGATAGGAGGAAACTAAAATGAAAGTTTCCATAAAAATGAAAAAGCCAAATGGCAATGAGCCAACAAGCAAGGAGCAATGGGGGGCATTGGATCCCTCTCCATGGGGGCATGCCCAACTTCTCACTTGTTGGGCATGAATGTCTCCATGTTCCCTTCTTTCTCTCTTCTTAGGCAATTATATGAGATGAATAATGCATGGAAAAGATAGAACACATGAAAGCCTAAACAAAACAAATCAAACACATTCCATGTGCCTAAACACATAGTAAACTGTCAACATTCTCCACATACTGCCACCACATTCCATGCATTTCAATGCTATATTCCTTCAGGAAAATTTCCTGTAGGGTTTTTTTATTATTCAATTAAAGAGTGAATTACACATATGATAATTAGATTTTAATTATTATAATGTTATGATCACAATAAAAATTGTTGTAAGTAAATTTTACTAAAAAATACAATTTTAATACTAAAAATTGCCACGTTAAAAAGACATTTAGGTAACGAAATATTATAAAAAGTGACATACAGTTTTAATACATCATCAGTACACAAAAAAAAAAGTATCACGTCAGCATAGGCTATGTGCCACACTCAAGTAACTCAATCAATAATTGATATATGCTGAGGTGGCGTTTATTTTCTGTAGAATAATGATGTGTCAAACCTATGCATCGCCTGTAAAATGTTACTCCAATTGCATGTTCTTTTATATGGCAACTCTCAATATTAAATTTATATTTCTAAGTAATAGTTTGCATATATTTTGACTATAAAAAATTTTTTATCGTGACCACAATATTATAAAAGACTATTTGCATAATTCACTCTCCAGCTCAGCATTTGAGAAATTTATTTGTAATTATTGATTATACATAATTATTTATATAATAAATTGTTAAATGAAAATGTCTTTTCCAAATCAAATATATTCATAAGTCAAAACAAAGTTGAATAAAAATAAATATTAACTTGGTTTAAGAATAAAAATTATAGCATAGACCGAAATTTTTTACACACTAGTTTTTTTAAAAAGTAATAAAAGGAAATAATTATACAATTGAAAGAGACAGGTTTTTTTTAGAATTATTGAAAATTTTACATTCTATTATCCTGGTTTAAGAATTAAATTCATTAAAATAAATTCATCATCAATATAAATGAAAATTTATCATGTATCAAAGTAATTATTTTATATGCAGTGTAGTTTATCATAAAATTAATTTATAAATTTATCTATAGATCTAATTTAGTTAAAATCCCTTATATACTTGTCAAGATATTCCAGTTCTTAACCTTTTATTTTTCTTATTTTCAAAAAAAAAACTTTTTTTCCCTTCATTTTCTAATAAAAACAAAAATTATTTAAAGAAAAAAAAAGTTTAATTTAGCTGAATTTTTACGGACAAAACAAAACCCAATAATTTACCTAGTTCCCGGAGCCCAGCCCAAGAGTTACAACGCACCGCTTCGGTGTTAGAAGCCCAGCGAATCAGAACCGTCCGATTTGAACAACCGCAAGACGGGGGTATCTCTACGTGGAGCCGATGGTCGTCACAAGCCAATAGACGATCATCACCGTTCATTTTGCTTAATCCAGCTCCGAGAGAGTAGGGAGTTACGATCTTCATTTTCGTTTCTTCACCTTCTTTACTCCCTCTCTTCTCCATCGCCTATCGATTTAACTAAATTCCCAATTCTCAATTGCTAAGTCGTGACGTTTTCCGATATGGTACAGTTTCAGTCTTCATTCCTTTCTCAATTAGTTTTTTATTTGCAATTTCATGTCTTATATTCCTTGTTTAGATCCACTTGGGTCATTTCCTGTTTTAGGTTTGAGCTATCGATCAGTGTCGTTGGATCACC
>CANXYI011202052.1:0-12184 GCA_948208565.1 Hura crepitans
AGTTGAATTTGAGATAAAGAAGGTGGCTAGAATTGATAAAAGATTATGACTATTTGATTGATTATTGCTTAGGGAAAGCAAATGTGGTAGTAGATGCTTTGAGTAGAAAATTCATGGTAACTCTGAAAGCCATGAATGCCAGACTGCAGTATGCTTTAGAAAATGTTGTTCTAGTAGAGTTACAAGTGAAACCTGATTTTTAACAATAAATTAAAGAGACTTAGATGAAAGATGAGCAATTGGTTTGGATGTTTAGTAAAGTCAAAGAGGGGAATGTTATAGGGTTTAAATTGACAAAAGATGGTTGCCTGTATTATCAAAACCGGTTATGTGTATCTAGTACAGATGAACTGAGGTTTTAGGTATTGAAGGAGGCATATAAAGCTCCTTATTCTATGCATCTTAAGAGTACAAAAATGTATTTAGACTTAAAGTATCACTATTAGTGGCCAAGTATGAAAAGAGATGTAGCAGAATATATTGTAAGGTGTTTAACATATCAACAGGTGAAAGTTAAACACTAGGTTCCTTCTAGATTGTTGTATCCTATAGCAATACCATAATGGAAATGGGAAAAGGTAACTATTGATTTTATGGTGAGTTTACCTTTGACCAGAGCTAAATGTGATGATGTATAGTTAATTGTTGACAGATTAACAAAAATAACTCACTTTATTTTGGTCAGGATGGACAATTCTTTAAAGAAGCTAGCTAGACTATGCATGGATGAAATAGTCAGACTTCATAGTGTGCCAGTGACTATCATTTCTAATAGAGACCCTCATTTTACTTCTAGATTTTAGAAGAAGCTATAGGAAGCATTAGGCCCTAAATTGGCCTATAGTATAACTTTTCATCATCAGACTGATGGAGAGTCAGAAAGGGTGATACAGGTACTTGAAAATATGCTACAAGGTTGTGCAATTGAGTTTAAAGGTAGTTAGGATCAGTATTTATCTTTGGCAGAATTTACCTATAATAATAGTTATCAGTCCAGCTTTGAAATGGCATCTTATAAAGCTTTATATGGTAGATGATGTAGAACTTCTCTATGCTAGGGTGAGGATGGAAAAGGAAAAATTTTTGGTGTTAATTTGATTAGAGATGTAGAGGAAAAAGTAAAAGTGATCAGACAGAGATTGAAAGCTGTAGTTGATAGACAAAAATCATATGTTAACCTGAAATGAAAGGATATTGAATATGTAGTTGGTGAGAAGGCATTTTTGAAAATATCTCCATGGAAAAAGGTGCTAAGATTCAAGAAAAAGAGGAAGTTGAATCCTAGGTTCATTAGACTATATGAAATTACAAAGATAATTGGACCACTAACTTACAAGCTAGTATTGCCACTTAAGCTACAATAGATTCATGGTGTTTTCCATGTTTCAATGCTCATGAGGTATAGATCAAATCCTTCAAATATGATTTCGATGACGAATATTGAAATGTAACTTGACATAAGACATTAAGAGGAGCCTATGCATATTTTTGCTAGTGAAGTGAAAAAACTGAGGAACAAGTCCATACCACTTGTTAAAGTATTATGGATACATAGGAGCCCGAGGAATAGATAAGGACACAATATCCATAACTTTTTACTTCAGGTAATTTCGAGGATGAATTTTTTTTAAGAGGGGAAGAATTGTAATGCCCGTACATTAAGGCTCTGTGAATAGTGCCACTAAGTCTGAGAAGTGTGCCTAGGGTGTTAAGTCACTTGCATGAGAATCGAGGTAGCGACATTAGTCATGAAACTTTGAGGGGCTCTAAATTGATGAAAAAGGCAAATTTTAAAAACTTAATAGAACCAATAATTCATTTTGGGTTGTAACTTATTTTTCTGTGCGATTAAATTGAGTCGAGCTAGGAATGACTCGGGATGTCCCCGGAGGGACCCAAAAATATCATACCCTGAAGCTCAAAAATTCCACTCAGTCCATTTGTGAAAGAATGTTTGAATTCTGAGGTTATTTGCAAATTCTCATAATTTACGAGATTAGCACATAAATCAAGACAATCTAAAAACTACCTTATTGATGGAATTTGGCTACAAATATTTATAAGCATGTAAAGAGGATTAAATAAGGAATTTTAAAATAAATAATGTAATTTTTTTAAGGTCCCTATGATTTTTAATGAATTTTTAAAACCAAAACCGAGCCATTTCGAGATAGTTTGAGAGGTCGTGGGACCCACTTGTACCATGACAGTAGGCCTAAGGGCCATTACATGTTAACATATAGTGACAAGTGGCAAAATCCACTCACAAAAGAAGAAAATTTTTTTTTCTCCTTACTACTAAAATCAATGCCTTCTCTAAAAAAACTCCTTATTTTTATCCTCTTCTCTAAGCTTTTCTAAAACACTCTTTTCACTTAAATTCATCCTAATATGTTAGGGAGTTGAGGGAAAAAGAATCACTAGAAAAGGAGCTTTCAAGAGTTAATTAAAAATTATGCAAGGGAGCAAGGTCAGACAGCTTTTCCAGTAAAAGCAGTAAAGGTTGAAGGGAATTGGAGATAATTTGCTTGAAGAAAAAGGGGAAATCTTCTATGAAAAGGGCTGGATTTTGTAGGAATTGAAGGCTTGAAAATGGTAGCAATTTTATCTCTTAGTGCTTGAGGTAAGTGAAATCTTGTATTCACTTCATGCCTTCTTAATATCATGGCTAGAATAGGGCCTTAAATATATCTATATTGTGTTTATAATATGTGACTTTACTTAAATTCCTAAGGGGTATGAATTTAAAGGATGTTAGTTAAGTTTTACCTTGAAATTGGCTTGTGAATGTTTGAATTACTTACTAGCCTAGGGGTGTGTAGGGGTTGAGTGTGAGTATATGATGGCTAACCATAGTGTTTGTATGATCATTAAGGTTTTATGAGTGATTGGTGATGGATATTAACTTGAATGGGCTGATTATTATATGATTGGCATGAGTATCATGATAGGGCAAGAGGTGTATTGGTTTGTGTGTGTGTTTATATGACTTGGCATGAGGTTTAGTGACATGTACAAATAAGCACATATAAATGGCATGTATGTTAGGCTTAAAATGGAGGAAAATGTATGATCAAGGTCAAAGTTGTATCCGAGAGCAATATCAATGAAAATGTTATCAAAACTTTGGTGACTTGCTTGAAATGAATAAGAATCCTAAAACATGATGTATTGGACATAAAATGGCTTAAATTTCTTGGCATTATTTGGTTAAATGCATAGAACTGGTATAGTGCAAATGGATGTAAAGAATAACCCATGATGAATGTAGAAATGCTTGAAAAATAGACTTAGGAAAAAGGCATAAATTGTGAATTAAGCTTGAATATGAAATGTGAATTGGAAATATACCTAAATTGTGCCTAAAAGGGCTATAACATTGTGACTATTTAACATGGCATATAAGCTTATGATTTGGCCTTGTAAATGGCCTAGATAATGAGTGGCTTTAAGCCTATGGAATATATGGATTTTTAAGTGAAAACTGCGCTAAAAAAGATTAAGAAATGGACCTAGAAATGACTTTATGCAAAATAAAGAAATGGCCTATAACTGTCCAGAATTAACCATTACCTGAGCCAAAAATATACTTAGCCAATAAATGGCAACTACATAGAAGTTAAATATGGAACAAAATCAAGCATAATAGGGCTTAAAGATTGATCAATATAGAACCTAAAAATATAATTGGAAATTAACCCAGTACTGTCTAATTATTGCTATACCAAACTGGGCTAAAATTAAATTGTGCTATAAAATTTATATCTATCTTTTTTTCATTCAATAATATTATAAGAAGTTACTCAGCATAGAAATAAACATAAATTAAGGTTAATAGCCTATTATTTGGACAACCACTAGATAAGTTGACTAGTCAACTTACGGATTTAGCAGTTGCTACACTGTTTGATTTCCAGGCAGGGCTAATACAATGGTTTAGTTCCATTTTAGGGCTACTATTATAGTCTGTTAGATAAACAATATGTGCTTTTGCACACTCAATGTCGTTTACCTAATTATATTGGTCCAACAGCATAGGTCCCGGAAGGTTACTACACTAGTTTGTTAGACAAACTAGTCTGTTAAGCAGACTAAATAGTGACATCACTAATCTTCAAATAAGGCTAATATAGTAACCATAGTGTAGGAGGGCGACTATACTAGTCTATTAGATAGGCCACATCATGTTATTTGCACCTTAGGTGCTATGACTTGATCAAGCCATTGCAATGGTCAGGGTCTAAAATGTGGATCACTACACCATATTTTAGTTCCCACTAGGTCTAGTGTATTGAAGTGTCATCTATTTAGTCAGGCTTATTAATTTAATGAAAAAAATAACATGCAACACTGATAAATGGTAGATATTATTAAATTTCCAAGATTTTGGCATAATTAATTGAATAAATAACTGGTGCACATGATAAATGGTATTTTGGTAATTTTGCATGTATAACATCTATTGACCAAATAATCCAATTATTTGAATGTTATTATTAAAAATGGCTTAAACCAATAATTTACTTAATTTTAAAATGATTTAATAAATGATAAATTGTTATGTACTGGTCTAAGGGTATTTTGGTCATTCGACATAGATAATTTAACTATTGGATTAATAACCTGAATTAGCTAATATTAACTCTGTATATGCATGAATAAGCTTTATGAAATGATTTAAATGCTTGAGTTCACCACTGAGTATATTATATACTCAGCTTACCTATTTTGCTGCACAGGTAACCAAATTTGAGATATAGCCTTATAGAGCGTGTAGCTAAAGTTCAGAGGATCAGCTAGAAGGTTGTTATGTTTTTATGTATAGTTTTGCACTTAATGTACTTAATTGGGAATAGGAGCCTTATAAATAGGACTTGTAATATGTATATATATAGGTGTAGACTATGTTATGTAATAAGACAATTATCGAATTTTGTGAATGTATGATTTTATTCTTATGATATTTATGATATACTAGTTATGGCTTAAAGCCGATGTAAATGAATGGATAGATTGATGATATTAGATTGATATATAGGGGACAAAAAGGGTCTAGGAGATGTGAAAATGAATTTATAAAAGTGTTTTTATAGGTTTAAAATTTTTGGACTGTGACAAGACAACTGTTATGCTACCAAGTTTTAAGAAATATCTGACTAATGATTAATTGACCGTTTATGGCTAGAATAGACTAGCATAGCTTTAAGATGAGACAAAACAAATTTTTGAGGTAAACTAAATCAAATAATAAGAAATTGGTAAAAGTTAAATGAATGAACCTAATGGACAATTTCAAGATAGGTGACCTAGTGAGAAGTGCACCACTTGTTGGTTTTCTTCGGGAATCCAGTAAGAGGTGTCATAGATTGGCCTTTGTTAAAATACATTTTTTGTGTGACTTTTGATTAAGGAAAACTCAAAACCATTTTGTTTAAAAAAAACAATTAATTGGATAGAAAACCTTTTAATGTGAGTTTAAGCTTTTTTGGCATGTAAAATGAGTTATTAAACTACTTATTACAGCCTAAAATGATTAAAGGAAATAAGTTGGTAAAAAGCCAAATGAAATAGATCATGGCATATAATTGGTCCTTTCTGTACATTGTTAAGTCTGTGTAGACTTAATATGGTTTCACTAAGTGTTCATGCAAACAACTACATGTAAGGGTTATTAAGTCCTTCAAAACCTCTTATTTAGCTAGAATGATCACTTGTTCACAACTCAAAGAAAAGGTTAAAAGTGACATATAATAGTCCATGAGGACCTAAAGAAAGGGAAAACTTATAGCAATCTATTTAACATAAATATAGATGAATCATGAGGCATGTTTAAAGGAATTATTGCTAGGAAAGTTACAAATTTATTAACCATAAAAGACATGTATAGATATATATATATATATATATATATAAAGATTGAGATTATAAACAATTATTCGTATAAACTATGGTCCTCACTAGAGGGAGTCTATGAGGACTGTAAAGCAGCAAGAAAACACATAAGAAATTATCATTTGTATGAACTACATTCCTTGTGAAAGGGATTCTATATAGATTACTAACTAAGAATAAATAAATAAAAAGCATAACCATCTATACAAACTACAAACCACATGAATGAGAGTTCGTATAGGCCATATATTAGTACTATCATGGCAATGATATTCATATAATAATCATGTAATACAATAACATATAAGCACATTAAACATGGTAGATATAATATATTAGATGTAAAATACTATCAAAATAGTGTTATATGATAGTCCACATAGATGTTAGATTACACAAATATCAATATATTTAGTCTATGCGAACATAAATATGCCTTAAGATTGGTCTATACAATTAGAATTACCATAACAAAATAATCTCAACATACTAAGAGTCAACTATACTCAATAAAATAGTGCAAAATAATGACCTACTCTTATAATCATTGTGGAGATTAGATAAAATCACCTCACTTGTAATCAATCATGAGAGATAATTGGTTCATACAAATAGTATGCATGTATAATATATGTACAATAGGAGGCCTCAAATCTTACCTTACAAAATAACTCTTAAGCAATAACACCAGAGTGAAAGATTTTAGAAAGAATGGAGTTTTTAGTATGGCTTATAGTTTAGCAGTGCGAATCCTATGTTGGAGTCCTCTCCTGGGCTTTTGTATAGTAGGGTTTTGGCTCTTCAAATTACCTCCCCTTTCTTATACCCAAGAGGTGTATTTATAGGTTTAAGAGGTGGTTATCCCATCCAAAAGAGTTAGAATCCTTTTAAGATTAAGAGACAGAGTTTGAGTAAGAAGCTCTAACTTTTAGAAGCTTTTCATCAATAAGTCTATGTGTACTTAGGCTATATAGTCCATGTAAACCAAGATCACGAGTTTTCCCACTAGTCCATAGGCTCTAGGCCAAGTTTGTGTTAGTTTGTGTAGATGTGAACTTTAGCTTATCTAGGCGAACCATGGGCCTTAGCTTAAGTAGAGTCTAATTTGGCTGGCAAGAACCTTATGGCATTATGTCTTGGTGGAATTATACCATGTTAGTCCCTATAGACTAGCTTTCCAAGTGGCATGCATTATTGCTTTAGAGCCTGACTCTGGTTATTATCATAGACCTAAAAGGGTAAGGCATTTACAATTAATTTTCTAGTCAGATACTTCACCTTAAATTTTTAAATTCCTTTTGCGATTATTACTTTAAAACCCTCTAGTCAATTTTTAAGGTTTATAGTCTCAAAAATACTATTCATCTCGAGAACACTATTCAACAAAATTGGGATTTTTTTGGCATTTTATTTCTTCCCCTTTTGAAAGAATTTTATCCTCAAAATTCTCAAAGTTCAGTCATACTTTGAAACGCCAACTTACAAACACTCTTTTTCCCTTTTTCTCATCTCTGTATCACTTAGTTCTTAAACTTAATCCTCTTCTAATAACTTATCGATCTAACTCTTTATACTTTCTTTACTTCCCCTATCTTATAAGATCTACAATATGTGTTTACTCCACTCTTAAAAAACATTTTATATTATATTTTACTTGTACCACACTTATTGCTTGGTGGCTATTGGATAAGGAAGACTTTTAATCTTGACCATAGATTAGAATGACATGTAAAAGGTTCAAAATCCTTTTATTTCAATCAACAAATGAATAGGGATCATCTTCTTCCCTCACCCTTAGCTAAAGTTATTCCCTCACCCTTAGCTAAAGCTAATCTCCTACATATTTCCCTTTCTTTTCTTTTCTCCACTCAATTTTAACCCTAAAATATCATTTTTAAACATTAAATAGCATGGATTAGGACTAGATTATACTAATAAAATTAAGGATTCAAGCTTAAACCAAGGGATTTTGGTGAATAAAAGATGGTGTAAATAGTTACACAATTTTGATCGAGTAAGATTTTTTAGGTTTTCATATTTTTTTAAGGTTTCTAAGATGCCCAAGAATATATTTCCTATGTTGGATTTGAGTTTTATCACATAAATGATTTTATATGGATTTTTCCATAATGAGCCTATTTATGTTTATAGAGCAAAGTGAGAGAGAGAAGGGCAAAGGGAATAAGAAAGCCTAGTCAAGCTTGTTTGGTGTATTTTTAACTCAAAGTAAGTGTATATGTATGTGCCCCTAGTGATAAAATGTGTGTGACAGTGTATGAAAATGTGTTAAATGGTATTTAATGATGTTAAATGCTTATGAATGTTGTTAGGTGACCTTATATTTATGCTTTAATTCCTTGGGAGTGTTATGTTGAATGTTGGATGTGCATTGACCATAATAGCCAAATGGCCTAAAGTGTATATATGTGTGTGTTGTGAATTATGTGTACACATGAGTTGATTTCTTGTGGATGATGATATGTAACCATAAGAGTATTTTATGATGTGTATCATATGATCACATGAGGATGGAAGTATAAGTGTAGGCATGATGGCTGAGTGGCCTATTGTCTATGTGTATGTATGAAATTATTGTCGAATGGTCCTATGGGTATTTATAGGTGTATCTAAAGCTAAAAATGCCATTATGTGTAATGTTGACTTATAATGGGAATAATATGTGTAATGTATGTTAAGGACGAATAGTTCTATATGTATATGACCTATTATGTCATAATTATGTGTATTGAAATAAGATAATGAAGTTATGTATTATGATAATGATGTATGGTTATTAAACTAACATGGTCAATATCTATATATATATAAGGCATGTTACAATTTGGTTATACTCATGAATACACGACCTAAAAGTATATGTTACTTATGACATGATAAGAAGGCCTAACTCATGTTTAATATTCTAAAGTGTATGTGTTCATGTTATGGAACATGTACATATGATGCTTATGTAATCATGTGGAGGCATGTGTTCTTATGTATATTAAAATGCATATGATAAAATATGATGACAATCTAAAATCTAATATTTTTCCTTATTTGGTCATTTGTTGGCAAAAACCTCTTTAAAATCTAGTTTAATCTATTTTAATATGGTGTAACCAAAATAAATTTGGTGATTACCCCTTACAGGTAAACAACCTAGATTGGATAGGTTGACATCAACAAAGGGTTTAGCAGCTGCTAGGGTACTTCTGCACCTAATTGTGAATTAGAGGTCCTATGTTGATTTTTATGATCTATAGGTCCTATAATGATGTCACTAGGCCTTTGTAGTCTTAATAAACTTCGAGTCTAGGTGTTAGGCCTTTATGGTTCTGATGACCATTGGGTCCTTATGGCTTTAATGGATTAGGTATACCTATTATCTTCTATAGTTTATGTGTTTTCATAAGTATGGGAATAAAATATGTTTAATGTTAAAGCTTAAGATATAAAGCTAATAACTGAAAAATTGGCATTTGATGCTTGATGATATGTTTATGATGATGTACATACTTTTATGAATATTGAGATACGCGCATGCATTTTGCCTTATAATTACATCTTATGTACATTGCATGATGTGTATTTTATGTCACTTAATGCATTTATGATTGTGAGATTTTATACATAACCTTGATTACACCACTAAGTAATTTGCTTAACGCATCAATTTTATTTGCTATGCATAGGTCAAATAACAAAATTAGAGTCAAAGCCTTAATATCTGCATCAAATCAAGAGAAGAATAATTTTGGTATTTTGTTTTTCTATACATATATTACGTGATGTATTTATGTCATGGCATTCATATGTAGCATAAAAGGGATTAGGCTTAATCTAGGATGTAATTATTTTTCTAAACTTTTAAAACAAGTTTAAACATTATTGTGTGCTTGTATGATATCTCTTCCTATGGTCTATTGTTGTAATTAGGATGATGATTTGGATGGTCAAGATGACTAATTTGAGGTTAAAGTATGCTTGAGATTTATAGAAGTGTTGTTTTAAACCTATAGGTTACTATTCATTTTAGGATGGTGTCCCAGCACAGTTGTTATGTTGTTGGATTTTTGACATGAGGATTCCCAAAATTGTTCTAAAACTTAAAAGCAAAATTCAAAGTTTAATATATAATCAAATGATTTCAAAAAGGTTTTACTTTATTAAGGTTTTTGGATAAAGTAAGTTTAAATATCAATATGTGCATCACTTCTTATTCGGGCTCGCCAATTAGATCGGGTAAAGGGTGCCACATCTAAAGTCATTTAGAAAGGATTTAGAAGTCCAAAAATGTAATATAATTTTTGGTTTACTAAGAATTCGATTTCTAGTGAACTACAACTTTTAATCTTTTGATTTAATTAAAATTTTGTTGTGATTGAAATTATATATTCTAGAAATTAAAAGTTTAATTTTATCTTAATCCAATGACATTAAAATAAAATTAAGTTTAAAAATTGAATTGGGTAGGGATAAATAATCCTAATTAAAATTGGAATCCTAGTTTGCTTAAAATTCGATTCTTAAGTAAATTAATAATTTATAGTCCTCTAATTAAAATGAAATTCTAATGAGATTAGAATTCTTATTTTATTTATTTATTTGTTTAATGAGATTAAATAATTAAATAGCATAAATTAATTATTGAGATTAGTAATTAAGATAGAAGATTACAAACATGCATAATCAAAATTGTTTTCCTTTTTTAATGGACCTAAAATGCTACATTTTTGGAAATTGCTTCCATAAATGAAAAAGGGTTTCTAAATATGGCTTATATGTATTAATGAGATTAATATTTACCATATTTGTAACACCCTAAATCTCGAGATCATGAATAGTAACTCCCGAGATCTTTAGTAACTTTAAGGAAATGAATAGTACTTTTCATATGGATAAATAGTATTTGTCATAAACAAGCTATGGCTATAATTTGGTATGAAAATAGGATATTTGGATATTTAATAACAAATAAAAAATGTGCATATGAATAGTACCTTCTAAGGTATGAATAGTATTTCCCAAGAACTAGGCCACACTAACTCGACTAGATGGAAGTATTAATTAAAAAATTAATTTTAGACAAAATTTAAAATAAAAAAAATCAATAAGATGTTTAAAATAGAAGTAAAGTTTTCAATTTTATATCACACAACCTAAAGGTTTTAAATCTAAAGATGGCAATCAGGTTTGCAAGATTCAAAGATCCATTTATGGATTGAAGCAAACATCTAGGAGCTGGAACATCAATTTTAATAAGACAATCAAAGAGTTTTATTTCTCACAAAATATGGATGAACCATCTGTTTATAAAAAGTGTAGTAAGAGTGCAATCATTTTTTGTATGTTATATGTTAATGATATATTACTGATCGAAAATGATGTCTTAATCTTACGATCAGTTAAAGTCTAGCTTTCTAAGAAATTCTTGATGAAAGTCCTTAGAGTAGCAAGGTTTATTCTAGGGATAAAGATCTATAGTCATAGATCAATAAGGTTAATAAGTCTTTCTCAGTCTATATATATAGGCATGATGCTAAAGAAGTTTAGCATGGATCTCTCCAAGAAAGGTTATATTCTTATGTCTTTAAGGAAATACCCTTCTAAACCAATGTGTCCTAAAAAAACAGAGAGAATGCATAAGTAAAGTCCCATATGTGTATGGTATAGGATATGTCATGTATGTTATGTTGTCTATAACACCTTATGTGTCTTATGCATTGAGTGTCACGAGTATATTCTAATTTAGTTATGGAAAAGAACATTGAGTGGCTGTAAAGAACATCCTTAAGTACTTGAGAAAAACTAAGGACATGTTTTTAGTATATGGATATAAGGATTTACTAATAAGTGGGTATATAGAATCCAGCTTTTAATTTGACAAACATGATTGTAAATCCCAATAAAGTTATGTGTTCATCATGAGAGGAGCAATTAGTAAGAAAAGTTCCCAAACAAGATACAACTGTGGACTCCATTACTGAGGCTGAGTAAATTGTAGCTTCTGAAGTAGTAAAGCAAACAGTTTGGATAAGAAAGATCATCATTGAACTAAGTGTGGTCGTAAACATTGTTAATCCGATACCTGTGTTATGACAACATTGGAACCATAGCATAAGCAAAGGAACCATAATATAATTAAAGATCCAAGCATGTTCTCAAATGCTACCATTTAATTTGAGAGATAATTAGCAGAAATGATGTGAAGATTAAAAATATTACCATTAATTAGAATGTTGTTAATCCTTCCACAAAGGCACTATCCTAAAACAAGTTAGATTACCAT
>CANXYI011202084.1:0-12776 GCA_948208565.1 Hura crepitans
ACTCCCGGTCTACCGAGAAACGGCCGGCAACGACACCTTCCCCGCTCTAACCGCATGCTTCTAAAGTGTGCAGTTATGCTCTAATGTGTGCTTTTTCCGTTTTATGGAGTTAAGCCGTGTAATGCCATAGAGAGCTTTGAAAAATGGTTTTGCCTAAAATGTGGCCATATGTTTGAACTATCCATTTATGAAACCCGAGCTATGCACTTGAGTGAGTAATGGTTGATTATACTTGAGTATGGCATGAATGTGATGATAACGCATATGTTATGTGTCTATGTGTGTATATAAGTCTAAGTTGGCTACATAACTCATTTTCATGGTATATGATACAGATATGAGTTATTGGCCTTGCTATAGGCTATTAGCCTATGTGATATATGTACACAGTAATAAGTATGAACCCATGATGCATATGTTAAAATAAGTAATAATTGCTACATTCATTAATAATAACTAAAATGGCAGAACATGATCAGTTTAGTTATGCCTATACCACTAGACAAACCAGTTTAGATAGGTTGATCGATCAACTAAGATATTAGCAGCTACTAGTGTACCTTTAGGTATGAGACCTATGGGTCACTTTATTGTGCTGATGAGCATTAGCCTTTAGGCATGATACCATGAGCCTTCGGGCATGATACTGTGAGCCTTCGGGCATGATTCGATGAGCCTTCAGGCATGATACTGTGAGCCATCGGGCATGATATCGTGAGCCTTAGGGCATGATTTTGTGAGCCTTTGGGCATGATATCGAGAGCCTTTAGGCATAATACTGTAAGCCTTTGGGCATAATTCCATGAGCCTTTGGGTATGATAACGTGTATCCATTATCTAGCTTTGTATAGTTGTCTTGATAGTATAGGCATTAATTAAGCTAATAACTATCATGGTTATTGATGAAGTAATATAACTTGACATATAATCTCATTTTCATGGCATGTATATAAAGTATGACATGTGGATATATTTTAGGTGCTTATAAGTTGTGGGTACGTGATAAAATAGATACATGAGTTTATATTATGCGGATTGTTATACCAACTGTGTGTTGATCATATTCTTAAGCCTATTGCTTACTCTACACTATATAAGGACATGTATATTTTATATCATGTGGTTAATGTATATTGTGTGACATGTAAGTTACTTTAGCATAATGTCTATTACTAATGGATGTTTAATGCATGTCTAATTAAATATAAGTGTACATGTTAAAGTGATTACACCACTAAGCTTTATTCTTGGCACATTGCTTGTTTTTTCAATACGTAGGTTAAAGAAAAGTACATATTAGAGTCAAATCCTCTACACCACATAAAATGCGAAGAATTGCCCTCTAGTTATATTTTGTTTCTTTTGTAAATGTATAATAGTGTAATAGCATTTATAGTACTCTTATGATCCAATAGAGGGATTGAGCCTAATTTGTGTAAACTAGTTTGGTTTTGTAACTTTAAGTGTTATATGGTTTTGTAAACCTTTAACACATTATTTTAAATTACATTACATGACTTGTATGATATCTTTTACTTCTACATGTGATGAGTGCTATTGAGGGTGTTTGAGGCCCTATTAAGTTTTTATATAATGTTTCGATTAGCTTGAGGCTCTGTTTTATGTGATATGTCATTTTAATGAGTTTGGAGGGTTAAGAGGACCTAAGTGGTTACGAAATTGTTGTTCCATGATTATAGAAGTTTTTTAAAAGTAGGTACTATTTGGTCAAGCATTCTAATACAGTCGTTATGCTGTCAAAATTCTAACATGATGACCCCACTAGTTACCTTGTAATGTATGCCAAAATTATTGTCACATTTGTACATCATCTTGATATTTAAAATGTCTTAAGAAATAAAATTTTTAATTGGTACAAGTTTTTATGTATGAATTTTGGATATCATTATGTGTTGTGCGTATTCGCTATTCGGTCCGGTGTATGGAACGGGCGATGGGCGTCACACTTTAGTGGTATCAGAGCTCCGATTTGGGCTTTCCTTTAGACCTATGGGTTAAATAAGAGTATTATAGTGTGTAAAACATTTACATCATTATACTTTACATGTGGTGCCTTATAATCTATCTTTTTTACCTTTAGGTGTAAAGATGAGTCACAGTACTATCGGAGATGAGGAAGAAGAGGTAGAGAGCCATGCTCTTACCACAGTAGCATAAATGGGTGCTTGACATGTGAGCATGACTCCTAGTAAAGCAGGACATACTGCACCAGTTTAGTAAGACCTACCAATCTAATTGGAGACCATGCTAGATTCAATGAGATAGGCGACAGCAGCTATTACGACTACTACGACTACTGCTACTGCAATTGCTATAGCACAATAAGTAGTTCCACCTTCTGTACCTTAAGAGCCGTAAGCATTTTAGAGAACCTATAGAGAGCGGCTATTGAAGAGTAAGGTAGAGTTTTTCAAAAAAGTTGAGGAGGATGATTCCAACTGGGTAGAGTATTGGTTAGACTTAATAGTCATGATTATGCAGCAACTCAGATGCCCTTCAAATGAGTATAAATTATGTGCCATCTCTACGCTATTAGAGGAGGCATTAAAGTGGTGGGAAACCATCATGAGGCATAAAATGGCAAAGGATTTAACTTGGGAGTTTTTCATAAGGGAGTTTAAGAAGAAGTACATCTCAGAGTTTTACCGAGACCAGAAGTACTAGGAATTCATGGATCTTAAACAGGGGCATTGAACCATCACCGAGTATGAGAAAGAGTTTACACAGTTAAGCCGTTACGCTAAGGCAATTGTTACTAGAGAAGAGGACAGGTGCAAGAAGTTTGAAAAGGGGCTAAACTTGGACATCAGGTACCAGGTGAGCCAGATAAGGATTTAAGACTTCTCAGCTTTAATAGATGTATGTGAGATAATAGAGATGATTGGGCAATTGACATAGAAGTGAGTTAGCTTTTAGAAGATGTCATATAGCCAAAGGCAGGGCAGTTCTGGGTATAACCCAAACAAGAAGCAAAAAAGTCAGCAGTTCAAGAATAAGTAAAACATGAAGCATAAGTAGAGTTAGAGATTAGGCCAAGGATCTAGGTCACAGTATAAATAATAGACACAAGCTTCAGGTGTCCCTAGATCTATAACAAGCAGTACTCCGACACTAGAGTACGAGATTTGTCACAGGATGCATAAAAGAGTGTGTTGAAGGACATTACGGGATATTTACTAGAGTTGTGGCACCAAAGACCATCTTTAAAAAGATTTTCTAAGAGGCCATAAGAGTCATCATAGAGGTAAGACTAGAGAGAGATCGAGAATAGAGCTAGGGCAAGCCAGAGAGACAAGTCAAAAAGTAGAGCTCTAGTGAGGCAATATGCCATTAGAGCACGTAAGGAGGTAGAGGCTATAGATGTTATAGCGGGTACATTCCATATCTTTGATTTGCCTACTTTAGCATTGATAGATTCGAGGTCGACATATAGTTATATATGCACAGCATGGGTTTTAGACTGTGGGTTAGAGTCAGATGACCTTAGTTTCGACATGATGATTAACAATCTGATTGTAGAGCACATCATAGTAAACAAGGTTTATATAAACTGTCCTTTGTCAATAAAAAGACATGTTTTCACAGTAGATCTCATTGAATTGCCATTCAATGAGTTTGATCTTATCTTGGGCATAGACTAGTTGTCCAAATATCATGTCATGATAGATTGCACGATGAAGAGGATCACATTGTTAGATGATGATGGGTTAAAAGTGATAGTAAGAGGTGAAAGTTTGGATTACACAAGCAGTATAGTGTTAGCAATTGTAGCTAGAAGGTTGATACGAAAGGGTTGTCAAGCCTATCTTACTTATGTGGTTAACACCCAAAAGGAAGCATCAAAAGCAAGTGAGATACCTGTAGTGGTAGAGTTCAAAGACATTTTCCCTGATGAGTTTTCTGGCTTGCCTCTAGAACTAGAGTTAGAGTTTAGGATTGAGGTTATGCTAGGCATAGCACTAATGTCTATAGCTCCATATCGGATGGCTCCAGTAGAGTTGAAATATTTAAAGGTTTAGTTGTAAGACCTTCTTGACAAAGGTTTTATTAGACTGAGTATTTCTCTTTGGAGAGCATTGGTCCTATTTGTCAAGAAAAAAGATGGTTCTTTGAGAATGTGTGTAGACTACAGGCAATTGAACAAAGTCATAATTAAGAACAAGTACCCCTTACCACAGATCGATGATCTATTTGATCAGCTTAGAGGAGCAGGTGTCTTCTCTAAGATCGACCTTAGATTTGGGCACTATCAGTTGAGAGTGAGGGGAGTGGACATTCATAAGATAGTTTTTCAAACTAGATATGGTCACTATAAGTTCCTTGTGATACCATTCGGTTTGACTAATGCACTAGCAGCATTTATAGACCTCATGAATAGGATCTTTAGACCATTTCTAGATCAATTCATGGTGGTCTTTGTAGAAGACATTCATATGTACTCCAAGAATAGAAACAATCATGTAAGGCATTTACGAATAGTTTTTTGAATTTTGAGAGATGAGAAACTCTATGCCAAACTTAATAAGTGTGAGTTTTGGCTAGAGAAGGTATCATTTTTGGGACATGTAGCATCGACAAAAGGTATAAGAGTTGATTCAAGCAAGATTCAAGCAGTTATGGAATGGAAACTGTCGAGGAACATGATTGAGATTTGAAGTTTCTTGGATTAGCTGGGTATTAGAGAAGGTTTGTCAAAGGATTTTCGTTGATTGCAGCTCCTATAACATGTCTTCTAAAGAAATATGTGCCATTTGTATGGAATAGAAAGTGTCAAGAGAGCTTTGATAAGCTCAAGAGTATATTGATAGAGGCACCAATCTTAGTCTAGCCAAAGACAGGGAAAAAGTTCACTATCTACAATAATGCCTCATTAAATAGGTTAGGCTATATTCTTATGCAAGATGGCAAAGCGGTTGCTTATGCTTCACAACAATTGAAACTGCATGAGAAAAATTACTCGACACATGATTTAGAGCCTGCAACCATTGTGTTTGCTCTAAAGATATGGAGGCACTATCTTTATAGGGAGAAGTGCTACATCTACATAGATCATAAGAGTTTGAAGTATCTACTGATATAAAAGGAGCTTAACTTAAGGTAGAAGAGATGGATGGAGTTAATTAAGGACTATGATTGCCTTATTAACTACCATCTTGGAAAAGCAAATATTGTTGTGGATGCCTTGAGTAGAAAGCTCATGTTAGTCTTAAAGGCTATTGGAGTCAGCTGAAAGCTACAAGATGATAGTGGTCTATTAGCTGAGTTGCATGTACAGTCGAGCTTAGTTCAGATAGCCAAGGATTCACAAAAAGATGATCAGAGACTTCTGAGTATCATAGGTATGATCCAAGAGGGGAAGCCAATAAAATTCATATGTGTGCTAGACAAGGAAGAGCTGAGACAATAGATTCTACAAAAAGCACATAGTTCACCTTATGCGATACATCCTAGCAATACAAAGATGTATCAGGACCTAAAGACGGCATATTAGTGGCCTGGTATAAGGAAAGATATGGTAGATTTTGTAACTAGATGCCTCACTTGTTAGCAAGTGAAGGCCAAGCATCAAGTTCCTTCTGGATTGCTTCATCCTATAGCATTACTAGAATGGAAATGGGATAGAGTCACTATAGATTTCGTGATTGGGCTACCCTTGATAAGGAATAGGCATGATATAATTTGGGTAGTGGTCGATAGATTGACCAAGTCTACTCACTTTATAATAGTGAGGGAGGATTACTTGGTAGAGAAGCTAGTTGAGCTATATATTGATAAGATTATGAGGCTACATAGTGTGCCTTCATGTATTATATTGGATAAAGATCCCCATTTTAAATTGAGATTTTAGAGGAAACTCAAAAATTCTTTATGGATGATGCTTAGCTTTTGCATAACTTTTCATCCTCAGACAAATGGCTAATCGGAGAGGATTATTTAGTTGCTTGAGGATATGCTCTGAGCATGTGCCATAGAGCTTAAAGGTAGTTGGGACAAGTATATCCCTTTGGCAGAGTTTGCATACAACAACAATAATTAGGCAAGCCTTGGTATGGCATCATATAAGGCCTTGTATAGAAGGCGATGCCGAACTCCATTGTGTTAGAGCGAGTTAAGTGAGCACAAGCTCATGGGACTAGATTTAGTCAACAACACTGAGGAAAAGGTGAAGATTATTAGAGAGAGGCTGAAAGTTGCTTTAAATAGATAGAAATCCTATGCGGATATGGAAAGAAGGGATATAGAGTATGAAGTCAGTGACAAAGTGTTCCTTAAAGTATCTCTATGGAAGAAAGTGTTGAGGTTCAGTAAGAATGGAAAGCTGAATATAAGGTTCATTAGACCATACGAGGTCATAAAGTGTGTGGATCTGTTAGCCTATAGACTAGCTTTGCCTCTAGAGCTACAATAGATACATGATGTGTTTCATGTATCGATGTTGAGACAGTATAGAGCAAACCCTTAACATGTGTTGACCACCAAAAAAGTGCAGATATGACTAGATTTATCTTATGAGGAAGAACTCATTAGTATCCTAGCTAGAGAAGTTAAGGAATTGCGAAACAAGACCGTGCCATTGGTGAAAGTGCTATGGTCACATCATGTCATAAAGGAAGCGACATGGGAAAGTGAGGCATAGATAAGAGAGTAGTATCCACATCTCTTTGATCCAGGTATGTCAAAGACAACATTTATCTTAAGAGGGGAAAAAATGTAATGACCCAAAAATCTCGACTCTCATGAATAGTACTTCTCGAGATGAATAGTGTTTCTTGAAACCCAAGTCACATTAAGTAGTACATCAGGGAGTATTAATTATGAGAAAATTTTGGGTGAAGTTTGAAGTCAATCCGAAGTTATTTGGATAGCTAAAAACTATAAACAAGATTTTGCGATATTGTTTTATGAATAGTGCCACAGGTAAATTTGAACCATAAAATAAATAAAAAGTTGCTCAAAATAAGTCAAAAATTATATAACCTAGTACTTAAATATTTTGACGAGTCTATTAGCACTGGAATTAAAATTTTTAGATATCGAGAAGTAATTCTTTTGAATTTTTAATTGAGTAATTATGTTGGTTTTCCCAATTCCCGTCATTTTCTAAACTCGAGATTTTAATGATCTATAGAACCTTGATTTATCTAATTTTTGGAGGTTGTTAATCATTTAATTTGGATTTTTGAGAGGGACAAAAACAAACTCGAAAGGAAAGAAAAATTAAAAATATCAAAAACTATAAATACCTAAATTTTTTCTTTTCTTTCTCATTTTTTCCTTTCTTTCTTTTCTTTTCTTTTTCTTTCCTTCTTAGCCAACAACCATTCTAGACCTCTCCTCTTCTTTTTATTTTTCAATTGGCATCACCCACCTCTAAAAATTGTAATAGATGAAAAGCTCATGTCAAGAGCTTTCCATAGACACCAAAATCACTCGATTTGGTGGAGCAGTTTGGGAGAAATTGCGTAAAGAAACCCGAGTTGAATCGTGACTATTTTTCATTCAAGTAAGAATTTTTGAGTTCCAAAATTTTTTCCATGTTCGTTACATACCCAAGATTCATTTAATGTCCTCATTTTGATTTCTCAGAGCCCGTGTGATTTTATATGAATTTTGCTAAATCTTGACTGTTTGAATTCGTAAGCGAAACATCAATCTATGATTCTCAAAGCAAAGGAAAGTGGTGAGATAGCTTTGGGCATACCACACGATGTTATTAATTATGTGTAATCACATTAATATGTTTAAAATACATGAATATATGTTTATGTGTAGATTGACATAATATGCATTATTTGCCTTTAATGCAATTAATAAGATTCAATGCAATAAAAATGGTTTAGATGTTAAATTGTATAATGTATGTCAAGTATGAGTTAATACATGCTATGTGTGTGCATATGTGGAGGCCGAATAGCCTTAAGAAGGTGTATGTGCATATATGTGTGTTTACACTATGTGTAAGGCATCATGAGTACATATCTAGTTTATGAAATGCTAATGGCATAATTAATGTTGTGTGGAGATTCATGTACATGTATGTGACTTTGAGGGTGGCTGAATGCCACTTGGATATGTGTAAGTCTAAGTGCATATGATATACACTATATAAAACATAATATCGGTAAATGTCATTTTTGGCATGATGTGACCATAATGTAAATGAGATGCATAAATGCCTAACCTACATGATACATGTATTGTAATATATATAGGAACGCTATAAATGGTGATTAGGTGTAACTTATAAGTGTCATTCTCACAAGTGATTCTTAGTTGTCATATAATTTGTGTATGATACGGTAAGTGGCTAAATCATGTTATATTGAGAAATTGAGTGCACAGACACATTTTATGATCTAAATGCATACTTATCAAGTGTAAAGATATGATATAATATATGCTTTAGCCTTGTGATGTAGCTAAGTCGTGTAATGCCCATAGAGGGTTTTGATAAGTAGTGTTACCTAAAATATGGCCATATGCTTGGATTGTCCATTTGTGAAACCTAAGCTATGCACTTGAGTGAGTAATGGTTAATTATACTTGAGTATGGCATGAATGTGATGATAATGCATATGTTAGTGTATATGTGTGTATATAAGTCTAAGTTGGTTGTTTTCATGGTATATGACATGGATGTGAGTTATAGGCCTTGCTATATGCTATTGGCCTATGTGATATGTGTATATAGTAATAAGTATGAACCCATGATGCATATGTTAAAATAAGCACTAATTGCTACCTTCATGAATAATAACTAAAATGGCAGAACATGATCAGTTTAGTTATGCCTATACCACTAGACAAACCAATTTAGATAGGTTGATCGATTAACTAAGATATTAGTAGTTGCTAGCATACCTTTAGGTATGAGACCTATGCGTTACTTTGTTGAGCCTTCGGGCATAATTTCATGAGCCTTCAGGCATGATACCGTGAGCCTTCGGGCATGATACCATAAGCCTTCGAGCATGATTTTGTGAGCCTTTGAGCATGATACTATGAGCCTTCAGGCATAATACCGTGAGCCTTTGGGCATAATTCTGTGAGCCTTCGAGCATGATATCGTGTATCTGCTATCTAGTTTTGGATGGTTGTTTTGACAGTATGGGCATTAATTAAGCTAATAACTATCATGGTTAATGATGATGTAATATAACTTGACATTTAATCTCATTTTCATGGTATGTATATAAAGTATGACATGTGGATATATTTTAGGTGCTTATAGGTTATGCGTATGTGATAAAATACATACATGAGTTATATTATGTGGATTGTTATACTGACTATGTGTTGATCATATTCTTAAGCCTGTTGCTTACTTTATGCTATATAGGGACATGTATATTTTATATCATGTGATTAATGCATGTTATGTGACATGTAAGTTACTTCAGCATAATGTCTATTGCTAATGCATGTTTAATGCATGTCCAATTAAATATAAGTGTGTATGTTAAAGTGATTACACCGCTAACCTTTATGCTTAGCACATTGCTTGTTTTTGCAATGCGTAGGTTGAAAAAAAGTATAGATTAGAGTCAAAGCCTCTATACCATAAGAGACATGAAGAATTGCCCTCTAGGAATATTTTGTTTCTTTTGTAAATGTATAATGATATAATAGCATTTATAGTACTCTTGTGATCCAATTAAGAGATTAGGCATAATATGTGTAAACCAGTTTGGTTTTGTAACTTTAAGTGTTATATGGTTTTGTAAACCTTTAATACATTGTTTTAAATTACATTGCGTGACTTGTATGATATCTCTTACTTTTATATGTGATGAGTGTTACTAAGAGTACTAAAGGCCCAATTGAGTTTTTATATATTGTTTTAATGAGCTTGAGGCTCTATTTTATGTGATATGTCATTTTGATGACATTAGAGGGTCAAGAGGACCCAGGTGGTTGAGAAACTATTATGCCATGATTATAGAAGTGTTCTAAAAGTAGGTACTATTTAGAAAAGTGTCTCGGTATAGCCGTCATGCTATCGAAATTCCAACATGATGACCCCACTAATTACCTCGTAATGCATGCCAAAACTATTTTCACATTTTTACATCTTCTTGAGTTTTAAAATGTCTTAAGAAAAAAATTTAATTAGTACGGGTTTTTTATATAGATTTCAGATACCGTTATGCATTGTGCATATCTACTATGTAGTCCAGTGCAAGGAATGGATAGCGGGAGTCACAAGAGAAGATGATGCTGCTAGAGCAGACTATTAGCTAGAGAGAACCCTAAGAATCTTAAAGCAGCTAGAGTGTACAAAAAAGGAAAGTTTGAAGTGTGCCACCTCACTCCTCCAAGAGGAATCCTATCACTATGGGATACTACAAAGAGAAGGAAAACAGCAGCTAAAGTGACTTGGGAGTATTTTTTGAAGGAGTTTCAAAAGAGATGCATACCAAAAACATACAAGAATAAGAAGAGATAGGAGTTCTTAGACTTGAAGTAGGGTAAAAGATTTGTGTCTGAATATGAGAAAGACTTTGTGAGGTTGAGTAAATATGTGAAGGAATTCATTTCTACAGAGAAAGAGAGGTGCAAGAGGTTTAAGAAGAACCTCAATATAGAATTAAGGATACAAATAGCCACTACAAAGATTAAAGACTTTTCAGCCTTGGTGTCAGTAGCATATGACATGGAAGCGATGATGTAGGAAAAGAGAGAGTTATTTTAGAAGAAAAGGCCATTTATAGCAAGCCAAACTAGCTTAGGACCTAAGGCTAATAAGAGACTACGAGAGTTCCAATCCTAGTTAGTGCAGCAGACACAGAGGTCAGGTCAAGCTTCTGCATCTAGGCTTTAACCTCCACAGTAGGCCTCTAGTGCCTCTTCATTAATAGCTAGGAATGCACCCCCGACTTGCAAAACTTGTAACATAAGACATTGGGGGCATTGCTAATAGATAAGAAGGGGAGAGTGTTTTACATAAAGGGCTAGAGATCACTTTCTAAAAGACTATCTACAGAGGAAAACTAAAGTTGCCAGGACATAGGTCCCTACAGCATCGCATATTAAAGGACAAAGATAGAGTAAGAGTGATCAGTTAAGCACTAGCCAGAGAACCAGATTTAATGCATGAGCTCCAGCATGATAGTATGCCATTTAAGCTTGTGAGGAGGCAGAGGCTCCATATGTTATTATTGGTATATTTTATATATTTGATGCACCTATTCTAGCTTTAATAGATCTAAAATCAACCCACTCTTATATTTGCACTATACAAGGATGAGATAAAGTGTAATGCCTGAAAATCTGGATCATGTGAATAGTGTTATCTAGGCTCAAGTGATGTTCCCCGCGGTGCGGGCCATCATTCTGAGTCCGATGACTGGCATATTGACCAGGAAACTTTAAGTGGCCTAAAATTGGTCAAAATGAATGAAACAAAAATTTTAGTAGAACCAATAATTCATTTCAAGCCACGAACTACTGTTTACGGAGATAAAAATTTTTTAGGCCAGAAAAGTTCGAGACCCAGGAATGTGCTCGGATGGTCTCGAAAATATCATACCCTAAGCATTAAAAATTCCACTAAGTATGATGGTGAAGGGATTATAATTTTCTGAGGCCATTTGATATTTTTTTGAAATATTTTATTCTAGCGGGTGAATAGTATCAAAAAGTCAAATGTTGACTTTTGACCTAAAATTTTACGTGGGCCTTCGAGACACTAAGTGAGGATTTTTAAAATTTGAATGAATATTTTTGGAGGTCCAAGGAATATTTTATGAATTTTCGAGGGTGCATGTAAATTGAGGCAATTTGAAAACTATCCTATCAATTTAGTTCATCCACAAAAATTTATGATCACGTAGAGGGATTAAGATATGAATTTTAAAACAAACGGTGCAATTTTTCGAGGTCAGTGAAAATTTTGGTGAATTTTCAAAGTTTTATAGCCAATTGAGCTATTAAATTTTTTTGAAAACTTTGGTTCGTCTATTTCCCAATGGAATTAGGCCACAAAATTTTGCAGGCATGTAATTGGCTTTAAATAAGGATTTTAGGAAGGAACGGTGTATTTTTTTCGATCACCGTGTGATTTTTAAAAATTCTCTGAAGTTGGCATCCCTATCACCGAAATCGAGTTATTTCGGGATGCTTCGGGTGGTCACGGGACCTACCCGCACCAAGTTAGCTATCTTAAGGCCATGACAAGTGTCCAAGAGGCTGGACAAGTGGCAAATATTCATTAGAACAATAAGAAAAAGAAAGAAAAGAAAAAGAAAAAAAAAGAAATGAAAAAAATAATAAAAAAATCGTTTTGGCTGTCTAGGAAATTTCTGGACGCCTCTTCACTCTTCAAATGGACATATCTCCCTCATTTCTCATTCAAAATTCGTGATTCAAGTTTCTAAATTCAAGTTAGCATGTTGGTAAACTATGGGAAAAAGAATCAGGAGGAAAGGAGCTTTCAGTTGAGAGAAACAATTCTCCAAAATTTTGTGGTTCAGTCTGCCCAGAGAAAATCTGAACACCATCCCTCACTTTCTCCAGCCATATCTCCCTCATCCCTTAACCAAAATTCGTCATTTTTGTTTCTAAATTTTCTTTGGGATGTTAAGAGATTTAAGGAAAAATAATTGCAGCAAAAGGAGCTCTCAATTGGGAGAAATAAATCTTCAAAAATTACTAGTCAGAGGCAGTCCGAGACAGGGTGTTTAGGTGAGTATGAGTTCCATGGCTATTCTTTGTGAATTCTTGGACTTTGGACTATGATTTTAATGCCTAGGGAT
>CANXYI011202115.1:0-15825 GCA_948208565.1 Hura crepitans
ATATGTTTGTATCTATGGATACTAGTGCCTCGAGTACACTGGTTTACACCTTTAGGGTGTTAGTGCCTTCGGGTGCATTATTATCTGCTATCCAGCCTTGGATAGTTATCTCTTTAGTATGGGCAAAAATTTAACAAATAATTATAATAATAAAGATAATTATGGTTCTTGCATAATTAAGCGTACAATAATGTTAGGTGCATATTAAATGATGCATTATGTGTGGCATTGATATTTTTAGCATAATGTCAGGTTAAACCATTAATATGATATATGTGGTACAATGTGGAGTTTTATACTTATATTATTGATGAGTTGGTCCATAGAGGGTCTTGGAACCTGAATATGCAGTAATGACGCATACGTATGGTAATGGATCAAAATGCATGTTGTTATGCTTGTTACCATGTAAAATAGAGCATGTGTATGTTTATGACCAATATATGAATACTTTATGAGGCAATTGATTCTTATTCATGTTGAAAGCAATTATGCTATGAGTATAGACCTAATATGGTTTTTCATGTTTTTAAAGACAAGTGCGTTATGTTGCATAAATTTGTTATTATCATATTGTGTGCATATTTATGGTTTGAAATGGCTCACTTGACATATATTGCATAAATGTATGCTTAAATTGATATACCTTGTTAAAGTGATTACACAATTAAGTGCAAGCTTAGCTCATTGCTTATTTGCGATGTGTAGGTAATAGAGCTGCAGATTAAAGTCAAAGCTTCTACCCTATAGGAAAATGCAAAGATTGCCCTTTTTAGGTACTTTTGGTTTCTTTTTATAGAATGATGTTGATGTAAATATTATTAGTGTTGCTCTTGTGATTCTAGAGGGATTATGTATAATCTATAAACTTTGGGCTTTGTTTTGTAACTAAAATAGTAAAATTGTAAAAGCTTGATTTTTCTTATATGGATTGTGTGATAACTTGTGATGTTGCATGTGAGAATGCTGATCGAGTTGAGCCTAAGGCTTCACATTTTTTTGATGAAGTTTAGAAGGTCAGGAGGACCTATTTGATGTTGAGATATGGTGTATGCATTTATAGAAGTGTTTTCAATAGGTGTACTATTTGGGAAAGTGTCTCAGTATAGCCATTATATTGCCATATTTTCAACACGATGATCCTATTAGTTGCCTCATAAAGTATGCCAAAATGAAAGAAATTATTTATTTAATAAAAGTGTTTTAAATTAATCAATTTTATATGTAGTGAAATTGGATATTGGTATATAGTGGTGCTCCCTACTCAGGTTCAATGTACAGAACTAGTAGAGGGTGCTACAATATCATATGCTCTTCCATTCATGTATATTCATGGTCAAGGCCATACACATATACACATAACATTCATTATCTCATAAAACATTTACATGTTCAAATTTTATATCTCACTTGCATAAATGCATGAGTATCACTAAGGATACTTTCCTTCTTGTTCATCTATCCTCATCTATGCCAAATTACTTCATATATAGTAACATAATACATGTAATTTCATATATACATATGTCATTTCACTTTTGCATTCTTATTGATATACCATGTTGATCTCACAAATGATGCTTTTGCCTAAATAATACACTTACTACAATTTATTATGTTCATATCATTTCATCGATTAGTAATCAATATTTAAAATTCTTAACCATGTACACATACATTAGTATATATAAATGTTGATATTGTATGCATTATTACCCCCATAACACAAATTAATATCTCTTATTGTTAATTAAGCATAGATATTTCATATAACTTCTTCTATAAGGCTATGTTTTTTTACTTATGTCATAATGTATTCCAAATTCCTTATTATACTTGTCAAAATATGCAATTATATCACTAAAGAACTAGTATGCACTTAATCATAATCTTATCAAATTCTAATACCACCCACAAAATTCCATCAAGTATGAATAAAGGTTTCTAGTCTTTTTACATGACCATTATATTTTCCTAAAGCATTCCACACATGATTACTTATTTATGAATTTCATTAAATGAATTATGGCCTTCATTACTCTTATGGATCATATATGCAATCCAATTAAAATTTAAAAATATGATTTTAGAATATTTTTTTATAGATATTCATACATACATGTATTACCACACTCAAACACATCCTTAGATATAGGCATGAATCTGAAATCCTAATAAATTTCCTTTAAATCCTTATTTATTATATTGATAAGATATAAAACAAATATGAGTCCCATACTTGTTCATTTCTATCTCTACTAATAGATGATAACATATATGTAAAAGATTGGATTCACAAGAATACATAAACCTTCTCTTATTTTATCAATTATAATTAATTCCATTTATCACTATAAGACGACTACATTTACATAACTTAATAGGTATAAATCCTTAATTATTATGTAAAGTAATTACATTATTTATTGGGTATAAAAGAAGTTTAAATTATGTGAAAAAGAACACAAGTTAGACATATTTTAATGCAGTCATAACCATGTGGCCATCGAATTCTAGAATAAAAACCTAGATTTTTGAAGGGGATATGGGTGTAAGCCCATATAAGATGTAGAAATAATGGTTATTTTCATTCCTAAAAATCCAAATTTAACTCAATTGATCATTATCTTCCCAAAATTCTTTTACACACTTACCACACATAATTTATAGCATATTTTTATCCATTTTCAATTCATATAACACTCAATTTATCAATTAATAGTCAAGAAATGAATTTAAATAATTTCAATCACAAATAATAAAATCTTGTAAGAAGTATACCCTAGAGCTTGCATGTAATGGGGATATTTTGTGTATTGAATAAACTTTGGTGTACAATAAAAGGGCATTCTTTATTACTATAGTGCTTGTGTTAATTCATTTTCTTGATATGATATTAAACTATGTAATAAAGTCCTTAGTACATTCATGGTGTAGAGGAAATTACTAAGAGTTCATAATGTGAGATTCTTATTACACAAGAATGTAAAGTACCAAAATAATCCTTAATCATAGTATTAATAAGATGGAACATTTTTAATACTGATAGACTAGCATATGTTATTATTTTTCACTGAGTCAAATAGTAGTTCTCATAAGTTACAAGCATGGTGATGCTTAGATATAACATATAGATGCTTATTTGAGAAATAAGTTCATTAGAGACTCAACATCAGAGTGTTTAGATAGATTTATAATCTATATTAGTGAAATAATCCCATTATATTAGTTGTGTAAATATCTTCTTATTTGAGATCACTAAGGTTATCTTAAGAATAGAGAACTATGCTTTAACTTTAGTGCTCTTATATCGCCATGATGTATACATAGCTAGGTGATTTTGTATAGTTTGAAATACTTTAAGGATATTGAGTGATCAATAAAGGATCTATCACCTTGAATCATATTGGGGTGTTTATCTCACTATTCTAATATACCTATATTTCAGGAATCTTTGGCAAAAATAAAATGCAGTGTGAATAAGATTCACAAGGGCACTTTTGGAATAAAGGAATAAATATTATAAATATTAGAACTATATATTTAGGGCTTAATTTAACATACCTAATCAAGCATTGAGTTGATATATGTCCATACTCAAACCAAAATGACATAATGTCAGCTAAAAAGATGAATTACATAGTAACTAGATATAGAAGGGTTATGTGAAACCACTTTACATTTTTGAAACTTGGTAGTCATGATGTGTGGCTAGACCATCCTTTAGATTGTACATAAGTGGATAATTTATTAGGAATCAATTATTGGACCAATGAGATTGGACTATAGGAATCCCAGTTAGACTAGGACTTTTGTGCACTGTGTATTGCCAATATGTTTAGGAAACCCATAGGGTCACACACATTAGTGAGAGAGAGGAGATCTAAAGTGCTTGAATGGCATGTTGATATGAGATACCAAGTAAGGATGAATATAATAAATGAAGGAAATGATTGAGCTTTGACCTTAGTGATAGATTTGGAAATTAGAATAAGGGCTTCTAAAACTGGACCTTCTTTTAGTCCAGTTGTTTGTGCTTTTGATATTTGATTTTGTTAAAACTTTTAAAGATAAAAGGACCTTGAACCAAATGACATGATGGATGGATTTATCAGCCTTCTTGATCTATAAAATAGAAATCAACATAGGTTTATGTGCTTATGCTTATAGGCCTAATTTTTAGCCTAGGCATGTTACGCCAGAAGGGCCTACATATATAGATATTTGGTGGGATTTTTAGGTTAGCTTTTGAAGTTAAATGATAACCTAAATATTATTTATTATGATAAGAGTTGGCCAAAATTACAATAGCCATAGAGAGACATAATTTATAGCCATTCTACATGTGAATTACAAGGCACAAACTCATATAGTTCCTTTATGGTCTTCATCTGTGTATTTTCCTTACTAGCCCCTTGCAATTTACACACTTACTCCTCAATCTCATCATATGGATACCTTGAAGGTGCTCCTAATCTTTAGGAACATTGTGGTTTGGGACAACCCGGTGTGATGAGAAAAAGAAAGAATCTACTAGAAGTTATTTATGGTAAACATTCCAGTGCTACTTGTTAAATTTAAATAATATTTGTTTCTTTTGGGTCCTTAAATCAATATTTGGTTTTCTCAAAAAATTTAAATTTTTGCTCCATATGGCTTAAGAAAACCAAAATTGGTATCAGAGCCTAGTTCCACAAAAGAATTAAAATTTTGGAAATTTTTATTACATGTGATGTTAGATTTTTTCATTCGATGGCATGTGTTAATTCTTGATATATATATTTAAATAAATTATGAAGTGATTATAATTGATTTAGCATGAATGAAATTTAGAATTGATTAATTTATTAAATCTCATAGTCAAATTTTAGAGGAAAAAACCCTCTTATGCGCAAAAGATGGTGTATGTTCATAGAAGGATCTTTTGCCTCGTTTTTTATGAAATTTTGATTTTGTTAATATTTATTGACCAGATATATTAAAAAATGAATTGAAATATGATTTTAACTCTATTAATAATGGCATGAAAAATAAATTTTATGGAGAATGGAAATTAATTAAATCAAAGTTTTGGATTTTAGAGTGGTGTTAAAACTGATATTACTCAATTGTTATGCAAATTGATTAGATTGATTTCTAAAATTTCTAGAACAATTTTATCATAAATATTTGACATTTATAAGGTTAATTAAGGATCTATAAGTGGTAAAAATTTTTTGGATATTATTAGGATTCATTAACTTGCTTGATATTTGAGATTGTTCCAATTTTGTATTATGTGATGTTTAATTTTATCCCCTTCATTGGCTATGAGTTTCATGACTTATACATCAATTTTTATTTGATAGAACTAATCATTATAGGTCTAAAAATGTGTCAATAATTTTTATAACTGATCCTAAGTGGCTTGGATTAATTTCTCAATCCAAGTTACAAATGGTTGAATTATTCACATATAATGTGATTCTTTGTGATTACAATTTAAACATTTTTAATTAAATAAAAATTCAATATGATTGGATTTTGTTTTTTGGAAATATATGTTATCTATCATCATAAAATTTATTGAATAAAATTAATTTTTGAATTTATTAGTGAATTTTAAGATTTATGGTGATGTATAACAAAAATTAGTTCTCGAGCATCTAAAACTCGATTTAAATAGAACATCCAATTTATTTCCTAAATTAATTTATTTCTAATATGATTAGGATTTTAATTAATTATTTGGATTAAATTTTATTCTATTGTAATATTTTTAAAAGTAATCAAATAAAAACTTGAATAAAATGGGTTGTTCTATGCGCACGATCCCTTTTTATGAAACCCTAGATACAATTCTAGGTCATTTGCCTTAAAGTAATTTGATTACTTCAAATTCTATTAAGTTTAGATTTCTATAAAATGGAAATATGTAATTTAATTTTTAATTTGGATTAATAATTAAATTGCATGATTAATTTCATTAATTATCCAATAAAAGCATGTGAATTTTTACTATTACTTTAAGAGAGTACCAAAATTTGTTTTATAATTGCTGTAATTTTGATAATTAGCTGTAATTGAAATTTTAAATTACAATGTATGTGATACATTATAAATGCATGTTAAGGGTGTATGACCAGTGTGATGGCTTGTTATAAACTAAAAGACCAATAAGATTGATCTTTTATTGCATGTATTTGATCTTGGTGAAATTGGGACTGCGTGTCCAGCCTTTTTTCTCATTTCTATTTGTATTTTTCTTCTCAAATAATTTCCCTCACATATGACATGAGGTCCTCTTTTTACATGATATTTAATTGGATTACATAGGATTAGAATAGGATGAAGAAATGCAAGGAGCAAAATAGAGAAGAAGGCCTACCACGAAGGACCAAGAAGAAATAGCTAGAAGAGTTTTTATTTTTTTTGGGTTTGTAATTCAAGCATAACGACCTAGGGTTTGGCCCAAATTGGTTTCCTTTGGCTTGAGGAAATTAATGTAGTAAAAGTTCAAAGCTAGGCCATATAATGTCATTAAATACGCATGCACATGCCTAAGCATGCAAAATACCTCTACATAAGCAAACCAAAGTTATGCAACTCTGATGAGACTAAAATGGAAAAAATCCCCCAAATTGAATACTAAGACTTGCAAGCCTTCTATTAGTGTGGTTTTAACTAGAGTTCTTCTTAGTGTTTAGTTATTCGGCAAGCCCAAGCTTATGCTACATCCAATATGTTATGGTCATACTAATGGGTCAATCTTAGATAGTCTATTAGTTTGTTAGGCAAACCCAAGATTAATAGTTTTGGAGGTAAGATTTGGGAAATATGTATATGATACATATGCAGCATGAGTTAATGACCTAATGATTAGTAGTTGCATATGATGCAATTAGCATGTGATGCCTACCATTTCTTTTATGTGTTGGGCTTGTTAGGCAAATCCAATGTTCAACCTTAATGAAAGATAGGTACTATCTCACTAGGAAAACCATCAGGTTTTCTTATATCAATGTGCAGGTTGTTGGTTCATAACAAAATAGTGGAAGCACATATTGATTTTATAAAAGACCTTATAAATTGCATGTACATAATTATGCTCTAATATGTTTCAATCTTTACATGTATGTTGTTATTTCTACATCATGAGTACATAAAACATAAATATATGATCAATCTTAGATTCTAATAAATTAACTAGGCATCACTCTATAAACTACCTTCAAAATCTAAGAATTGTTCTTAGGAGCGAGGAGTTGAGTTATGTCTTAGAGAAGCCATTGCCACCTATCCCTAAGGATGCTGCTGATGTTGATGCTAAATCAACATATTTGAAATATTTGAAGGACTCAAACCAAGCAACTTGTATTATGTTGGTTTCCATGTCTTCCAAATCTTAGAAGTAGCATAAGCATATGGATGCTCATACCATTATGTTTCACTTATGTGAATTTTTCGACTAATAGAGTAGGACTAAATGATATGAGATATCTAAAGCCCTATTCAAAATAATGGAAAGGACTTGAGTTGTTTAGCCTGATTTGAAGATGAATGGGTACATTAAGTGGTCAAGTTCTCTAGGCTTTGTGATGGATCATAATTTGAGCATAGAGTTCATCTTTTAGTTCATTATAGATAGTAATGCATAATTATTAGACGAATAAGATTTAGGCAATGATCTTTGAGTTGCTAAACATGGTCAAGACTATTGAGGATGCTATGAATAGGAATTCAAAAGTAGTAATGGTTCTAGAATCTTCTGCTTCTAAAAAGAAAGGGAAGACTAGAGACCAAGGTGGGATAAAGAAGGGTAAAGGCAAAAAGCCTATTACTACTATTGCTACTGCTAGCAAGGAGACTAATTCTAAGGCAACTTGCTCCCATTGTAGTAAAACTAGTTATTAGAAGCAGAATTACAAGGCTTACCTTGATACTAGTTGTAGTTTTTATTTGGTTTCTAATACATAAGGACTAAAATGTAGTAGGAGGCTAAATAAAGGTGATGTGGACCTATTAGTGGCAAATGAAGTAATAATTGTTGTATTTTCTATAAGAACACTATTAGATGTATGCCCTAGAGCTTATGTAATAGGGTTATGTTCATGTGTTTAAACCTTATGAATTAATATAAGAGGCATTTCTCTTTATATCGTGGTACTTTTATATATTACTTATAATTGTTTGCAATGTCTTAAATCATGTTTTAAAGTCCCAAGTATAATATGACACCTTTTACCTAGTTTAGTCGCTAGACACAAATAAGAAGTGGCATATAAAATGATATCGAAACTCGCTTTCTTTAAAAATCTAAAAATTTAAAAACCTTACTGAAAATATTGGATTTAACTTGAGCTTTTGAAAACTTGCTTTAATAAGAGAGTTCCTTCTAAATTTTCAAGGTAGTTTTGAGAATTCTCGTGCCAAAAATCCAGCAGTATAACGGTTATATCGAGATACTATCCCAAAATGAGTAAGACCTGTAAGTACAAAAACACTTTAATATTCACAACTCTAATAATAATTCAATCATCGAGATCCTTCTAATAATCCAAACACAATAGTTCTCAAAAATAGACATCGTAAGCATAAAAATAAAGGAATCCAACATCTATAGTTTAAAGATACATAACCAAAATAAGGGTTTTAGTTAATTTCTACAAAATAATGCTATATGCTAGTTTAGGTCTAATCCTTTTGTACAATATAAGAGTGCACTTCCTTTCACAACAACCCATAATTTACATAAAGGAAATTCAAAATGTACCCAAAGGAGAGCTATATTCTTTATCTACATAGCTATATGAGGTTACTTAGTTATATGTACTTCTTTAACCTATGCATCACAAAAAGGAAAGGATATGATAAGCAAATTGCTTAGCACTGTATGCAATATGTCATATATAAACTCAAGCATATACATGTAAGCATACATTGATTATGTCATTTAGTCATTCCAATATAATCATGTAACCTAACAATTATCAATTACTCAAACACACTATAATAATTAATGATACTAAATATGTTATAACAACATTATAAGATGATAATATGGAATTATGCATGTCTTTATGATATATCAATATTGCCCATTATGGTATCCATGCGACTTTCACCAATTTATATATCTTAATTTCACTATGTCACTTTAGTACTCTTTTGGTCATATGTAATAGACATTTACCCATAACTGGATAGTGAGAATCATTAACCACTAAGGTCTCAATAGTGTCCATGAAAATCTCAATCGGTGATGCAAAGGCCTTAAACTTAAATCATAGTTCGATGGAAAATACAGTGGCTCGTAAGCCTTAATACAATGATCCAAATGTTTCAACTCAAATCATAGCTAAAAGGAAATTAAGGTGGCTTATAGGCCTTAATATGGTGACTTAAAGGTCTCAAAAGTACTGATATGCCTTGGCAACTGCTAATCTCTCTAGCTGACCAGTCAACCTATCCCAGCTACATTGTATACATATATGGGCCATTAACAATTTGCATTTAATATCACCTTATTAAGGTAGCTTGCAAGGATTCTATTAGTTATTTGGTAAACAAATAACCTGAAGGGAAAAATAAATTCCTTTATTTACTTAATTCTATCTAGGTTATCATGTAAGCTCGATCACTCTACGAATCAAAATATCATTCACATATCACATTCAAGCTTTATACCCATCATCATAATTCATGTGTATAAACATTTGTATCAACTTCCACATATATCATCTATCCCAAAATCATTCATATATCACTCATAAAGAGTGTTCAAACCATTTGGCCATAAGATTAAATCAATACTTCATCATTTTTAAACTCAATACATTATCTCAATAATAATATCTCATAATTATCTATGCATATTGTAGACACTATGTTTCTAAGGCTCCCATGTTCGGATTGCCTAATGATGATGAAAGGACAAAAAATCCTGATAAATAGGGATATTAACATCTAGTTCAAAGATCTCAAAGTTTTCTTAAAAATTTTCCTTTAAGTCTTTACTCAACCCGAAAATTCTTGTAGTGTGACTTGAAATGCAAAAAAAAAAAAAAGGCATTTAAGGTGGGCTAAGGGCTCGAGCTGATAGGCTTGAGCCTAATACCCAACATTGACACCAAAGAGGGTGCGAGGGGTGAAGACCCCTATAGTATGGATTAAAAAAATAATAATAATAAATCAAAATTTGAAAAACAGTCATCTCTATAAGGAAAATGGCTGTTTTACCAGCCAAAATAGCCGTTTTCACTAAAATAACCGTTATAAAGGGGGAAATAGTGTTATGAAAAAGGTCATTGTACCCTCAAAATGGCCATTTTAGCAAAATGGCCATGTCAAAAAAATGACCATTTCTCCTCCAAAATGGTCGATTTTTGCCTTGGGATTTGTGTATAAATACTAAAAGTGGATTTTCTAAAAATGAGGACTTTTTCTCGATATTCGCACATAAAAAACTCAAAAAAGGCTTTCTAAATATTGTTTTCATATTTTCTAAAGGCTTTCTATATAATTTTCCAACCATTTTGAGATCTTTTCTAAAGGCAATTATACACGGTGGGTCTACCGACCTTTCTCCTATTTATTTTATTTTTCTCTCCTTTTTTTTATCTATATACTAGTTAGATGTGATGACTTATTATTTGTACATTATTGTTGTCGTATTTATTCGATTATTTATTTCATTTTATTTTCATTCATCTTTTTATTTTACTTCACATACTAACGCCTTAATTTTTATTATGATGTGAGTTGTTTGATTTATTAGAGCCCGATTATCTTTTCTTTCTATTGTTTCATTAAACACTGGTGAAATAGCCTTTTACCATCCCTTTATTTTTATTTCTTTCTTGTTGCTATTGTTTATTATTTTTACTTTTTATTTACTTCTATTGATTATCACTCATTTTATATATTTAAATTGTATTTTAGGATATTTTAAATTTAATTTAATTTTTATTTAGTTAGAATGTATTTTAGGTAATTGCCATGTAATCTATTTTTTATTTTCATTATTTTCTTATATATTTTGTGAATGTTGTAATAGGTAGAAAATGATTTTTACATGTTATAAAAATAAATCAAAATCATTTTACACCTAATTAATTAGTGTTTTATTAATAAAATGGGTTTTAATTTTTCCTTAACAAAAGTCATGATAATAAAATCTATTTTCTAAAATTGGCATGCGAGAACCAAAGTTCTCAAAATAATCAATCACCCGATTTCATATATGATATTTTTAACTTTAAACAGTGATTATGTGATTTATTTTAATAGTAAAACCCACTTAAGAAAAAGGATAATATTAAAAATTCAAATCAAATTTTTGTATTAACTTGAGGTATAAATAAGAGTAGGATTTTAAACCACTCTAGTTTTAGCCTTACAACATATTTCCTAACTTTGGTTGGGTGGTGACTCCTACCTTGTAATGCCCAACTCGATCTTTCTAGGCTAATCAAATAGGAATGGCTTAGGATTCTTATAATTTCCTTCTCATCTTTTAGGGCTCGAGGAGTGAGATTTAGGTCAAGTATTTGGCTATTTCAGTTTCACTGGCCTCAGAAAGGAAGGGATGTGAATATGGGCGACTCCACTAGGGATACCATGAAACCATGTTTTGAATGTACCTCAAATTAATATGAAAATTAATATTTTGAATTTATAATATTATTCTTTCTTGAAATTGCATCACATGCTAGAGCTTTAGAATAAGTTAGGCATCACTTTTACACCTTGATGTCATTTCGAAGCTTGAACTTAATTTCACTCAAATTGGATGATTATTAAGGGTGTCATCAAATCCAAGCCTCATACTTATAAGGTATATGAAATAGTGAACCAATCGGTCATATGCTTATGATTAGATAGACCTATTATGGAGAGACTATACTTGGATGACCATAACTTGGGCAGCCTAACCATGTGCCCATGTAAATGATCAATAGCAACTTCCCTTAGGTACCCTAGTTAATAATGCATTGTGTGTTATGTGGGCCAATATATGATAAATATTGCTTAGTCATCTCAAAATGTTGTTGAACCCATTGGGCTTTTCTAACTAGAAAAGGTTAGACCTTGCATTTGGGCTTAATTGAACGTATCCAACATATATGGGGCAAGTATCTTGCATGCTCTCTTTTATGAGGGAAAAATGTTACGCTATTGGTTATTCATTATTTGAACCAATTAGGGGCCCTGATGTCTTACAGGTAAGCCCTCTTAAGAAAGAGCACATTGACCTCATATACAAGAAGTGATAAGGTTAGAAGGCTCTTACTTGTGTTTGTTGTTGTACACATTAACAAGCATTTGCATTTCATGTATTCATATACATTTTCATCTTATCGTTCCTAACCCTTTGTCTTATAGCTATCATAAATCCTTGAGCCACTTAGGTATAGGGGATAGATGAAAGAATAACTAGACAAGAACTTATCTCTACCACTTACATCCCAACAAACATGGCAGGACAAGGAGAAAGCAGTTCTTATGCTACATACTTCGAAGCTAGAATGAACCAAAAGATTGAGGAGTTTGAAAGAAGAATGATGTCCTTGATTTTAATGGCAATTGCTGAGGTTGTTCTTGCTATCGATTCACCGCTACCTATTGAAGATATAGCAGCTACACTAGCTAAAAAGATCGCTACTACCTTTAGGGGAATTGGCACTAAGAAAGAAGCTACATATATTGGGGGGAAAGATAAAAAGGCTGAATACTTTAACCTGGAGTATGATTTTTGTGAGGACTTAGTCGTACCTCAGAGATTTGAGGATACTACCATGAAAAAGCTGGAGGAGAGAATAGAGGAAATGGCTAGGCTTATCACTATAGGCAAGGGTCTAGACCCTGATGAACTCACTATGGAGTTAGAGGAGATGTTACCTTCTAAATTCAAGATGCCAAAACTACCCAAGTTTGATAGGACTACTCATCCAAGGGCCTATGTCAAGCAGTATGCTACAGTTATACATGGTACTGAGCTTAGCACAAAATAGAAGGTGGCTTATTTTATCTAGATGCTACAAGGGAGAGTAATTAACTGGTATCACAGGCTAGAAAGTGAAAGAAGATTGGGAAAGATCACATAAGTTTTTATCAACCAATATGACTCACATAGAGGTTAAAATGAAAGACCTCGAGCTTTTAAACCCAAAACCAATGAGACCTTCATAGATTACATGTTAAGATAAAGGTTTAGGGTTTTAGAGATGAAGAGGAAGCCAGAAACATCGGATCAGATTCACATGTCCATTAGGAATGTTAACCCATACTTGAAAGATAAGTTGAAAGCAAAAAGGCTAAAGGACTGGGAATCGCTTAAGGATTTAGCAATAGATTTAGAAGAAGAGCATAATGAGTAGAAGAAAAGCTCAAAAGGGTTCAACAACGGAAGGAATCTAAATACTAGAAACATGAGTCAAATGGGTTTTAGTAGAACTAATTTTGGTAAGATTACTAAGGTGTCTACTTTAGCTAGGCACTATTCAAATTTGAGCAAACCACTATCTTGGTGCCTAAAATGATTACAAAAAGAAGGAAAACTTCAACATATTCCTTTTAAACCTGTCAGGAATAAAGGCTAGCCCTATCACAGATCAGATTTGTATTGTTAGTATCATTAGCATACGGGCCAAAACATAGATAATTGCCACACTCTAAGGGATATAATTCAATACTTGATTGACTCAAGATAGATCCTTAATCTAGAGAAGAGACAAAAGGGCCAGAGTGCTTATTTAAATATTCCTCCACCTATCAACATGGTTAGTGCAAGCTTGCTAGAATGGTACATGCTTTGGGACTTATATGAAAATGACTACCTGGCAATAGAGAGAAGGATAAAATAAAGTCAAGGTTTAGTTTGTCTAATAGATATATAGGTTACAGATAGTGAGAATGAGCTAGAGGAATAGGTCTAGGACTTATGGGTAGATTCAAATTTAGAGTAGAAATTGAGTGAAGAAAAAAAGACTAATGCAGTTACCCAAAGTGATCGGGTTGTGCCTGAGGATGAGAAGGAGCCAATTCCCCTGTTATGGAAAAAGAAGAGGATGCAGTGATAAAGTAACTAAAGAAGACTCCTATATAGATTTCAATATAGGATCTATTGTGACAATCCTCTTCTTATAGGCAGATGGTGGTTGAAGTCTTATGTGCTACAATAGTTTCAATAACAATATCACTATCTAAGCTAGTGGCAATGGTAAAAAGGGAAGAAAAATTAATGGTCAACCTTTCTGATATAGATCTTCCACCTGAAGGTAATTATCACAACTCTCCTTTATACATAAAAGCTAAAGTCAATGGTAAGCACATGGCTTGTGTAATGGTTGATGATGGATCATCAATCAATGTGTGCCTACTCAAAAGCAATAGCTATGTATGGGATTGAAGATTCAATGATCTCTCAGTCCAAACTCACTATTTGGCATGTGACAACACAAAAAGGTAGGCGTATGGGACTTTCAAAGTCAAGGTTAAGATAGGGGTAATTATAAATGATGTGGAGTTCATAGTGCTTGATATCTATGTGAATTTCTCTGTGCTTTTAAGATGACTATAGTCCCATAAGTTGAGAGGAGTTCCATCGACATTGCATCAGATGATAAAAATCCCCTATGATGGTGAGATAGTGATAATTAGGGCTACAAGAGAATTAGGTCTCAATGCTTGAGATAGCCAACTAGCCTTTTAATGGTTTCCAAATTGCTGGGATCTTTTTAGAAAAAGAAGATGATGATCCTAAGGTGGTAAATATGCTAAAATTGGGACATGCTTTAGATGGTTTAATCTCAACCATTCAGTTGTAGGGACAGAAGGATCGAAAAGGGTTTGGATACACAGTTGAGACTTTAGAGCCAAAGAAGACAAGAAAGTGTATCATACCATTAAAAGAGAGTTTTATTTAAGCTTAGGGAAATGTCAACTACTGTGGAGAGTCAGAGCTAGCTATCATTAAGGGAAAGTCATGCTAAGGTTTAAGATTTTTACTGATGTGTTTGACTTTGCTGCAAATAAAGTAAAAACCACTTTAGACTTTTAGGACAAAGAACTCATGACCAACCTAGCTAAACTAGAAGTTAAACCCAAGGAAGAGATTCTAATTATTGCCATACTTCAAGACAAGGGAAAGAAGAAAATGGAAAAAGAGGACCTTTCTCAAAACTTTTCTAATAATTTATATATACTTGAGCTTTTTTGATAATGATGTTTTTATTTCTTTTGGTAATAAGATGAATGATTTTGCTTAATTTTGTGATGTCTTATCTAATTGCATCATGCATAATGACAATCACGACATGCATGGATTATCAAAAAGATGGTTAGCCAACATAGTGCCAATCGCCAAGAAAGATGGTAAGGTCATGATGTGTATAGATTACAAGGATCTAAATAAAGCCTTCACAAAAGATGACTTTCCATTACCTCATATATATATGCTAGTTGATAACACGACAATATGTAAAATGTATAGTTTCGTGGATGGATATGCCGATTACAATCAGATTCTGAATAGAAACTACCCTTATCATGAAAATGAGGGTACCTTTTGCTATAGGGTTATGCCTTTTGGGTTAAAGAATACTGAAGCTACATAATAGAGGATGGCCACAAGAATTCTCGATGACCTAATTCACATAAAAGTGAAGGTATATATTGATGATATGATGATCAAGTCTATTATGAGGGAAAGACATTTTGAGGGATTGAAAAAGTTCTTTAAGTGGATAGATAAATATAATATGCATTGGAATCCAAAAAAATGTGTCTTTAGAGTAGCTTCAGGTAAACTCTAAAGGTATATCATGAGTCAGAGAGGAATTGAGG
>CANXYI011202174.1:0-12187 GCA_948208565.1 Hura crepitans
ACAATTTAAAAAAATACAAAAAGTTTGAAAAAATGGTAGAGTGATAGTATGATTTGAATTATTAAAACAAATGTAAAATTGAAAAAACTACAATCAAATTAATATATTTTATGATAATCAAATTAAAAAATAAAATGTAAAATATTTATATAGTTATCAAATACGTTCCCTCCATAATAATTAAATTAGACTATGTAAAATTTATAAATTAAGAAATTGAAAACTTATACCGGATAAGACCTTAACTTATCATGATAAGTGGGTTCAGTTCATAAGGCCCATTTCGCTTTAGGAATTTCTAGGTCCTGAGCCCATTTATTTATGTCCATACATGTGGAAGTCATCCCTAAATTAAAGATTAGCAACCTATCACAAGGGGCACTATAAATAGAGGCATTTATTACATCTCAAAGGTAAGTGTTTTTCGACACTAATGTTACTCTGCTCAAATTCCTTCTCATCTCTAACTTAAGCATCAGAGTGTTTTACCCGAGCATATCCTAGGATAGTGTTCTTTCTTATAGGGAACCATATGCCACATCCGTTGCCTATAACTCATTTCTCTTATACCCGATCAGTATTTATCATTTGTTGCTTTCGTTGAGAGGTGATATGGCAGAAACTTCGAGGCATTCTTTCTCACAGGAAATAATGTGAGCCAAACCCTGGTTGCTCCCAGGGTAAACTTATTTAGTGAAGGATTAAGCAAGGACCCGCCTACCACAGGCACCCCAATAACCTTAGAAGCGCTCTAATAGTTTTTCCAAGGTTTTTGGGAAGATATCAATTTAGAGCTACTTAAAGAGTTAAAGCTGCAAGGAGATGTTATAAGCAACTATGATGCCATATCTAAAGCTAAAAAAATGAGAGGGAAAACCGAATCAAAAATTAAAGCGCAAGGAATCCAAATCTACTTATTATTCCTCTCCCACAGAGAGTGGTGAATCTAGAACCAGAAGATCCAAAAAGATCTCTAAGGACAAAGTGCAGAGCAAGCAAGTTAAGGTCCCTCAGTCGGAAGAAGCTTTCAACGATTTATTTGTGTGAGTAATTAAGAAGTACATACTGGGAGACTATGAAGGTAATATAGACTCACCGTTTGCACAACAAATTTGAGAGGTCCATTTCCCTCGGCATTTTAGGAAGGTCAAAATGAAGAAGTACAAAGGCCGATCGGATCCAATAAAGTATTTAGTTGAATATCGAACCTTTATCCATATGTAAACCTTTAAAGATGTGTTTGTATGCAAAGCTTTCCTTTCTACTTTAACGGATGATGCTTTAGATTGGTTCCATGATTTACCTCCAGAATCAATATCTTCATTCAAGCAATTATCTAAGTTGTTTAAAACTAGGTTTGTCATACAAATACAAACCAAGAAAATCATCATTGATTTGTAGGTATAGTGCAAAGTGAGGATGAAAGTTTATGAGACTTCATTGAAAAATTTCAAGAAATCACGTTTGATATCCAAAATTTGCATAGTAAGGTGGCAACTATCACGATGATCAATAAAGTGAGAAATACGTGATTGTATAACTCTTTAATGACTGATCGTCCAATGAATTTTGGAGAACTTATGGATAGGCCGAAGTCATTTATAGCTCTGGACGATGCAAGCAGAGCTGACGGTCGATGCAATCTAAAGCTACACATCGCTCAAGGATTCGAGTGGAAAACTATGGTATTCTTTATACGCTGACTTAGACAGAAGGTTCTCTCTAAGACAAAATTCCCTATAAAAAAGAGGCAAGGATGGAAGGAATCAAAGAGATGCAAAGAAGACAAGTTTCACTCCTTTAAATGCTAATTCGTATAAAATTTTGATGTAGATTAAAGAAAATCATGGAAGGGTAAATTGTCCAAAGAAGATAGACCAGCATACTCTTGCAATGAGGGATAAATGCAAGTACTATAAATTTGCAAAGCTTTAAGAGAAGAGATAAAGAGGTTAATCAAAAAAGGATCTTTGAAAAGATTCTTGGACTCAGACAAGTCTAAAAAACAATAGTCTTTTTCAATGAAGTCTAGCCAATCGGACTCAATGGAAGAAAGGAGGAAGCCAAAAACTACTAAGGCAACACGGCAAAGGGTAAAGTTATTCTGATGATAGCTAATGGCTCTACATATGGTGACTCCCATTCCAAAAGGAAGCGAGGGATAGAATGAGTATATTTCTTTACAAATTCAGAGGTGCTACCAGCTATCTCAATCTTTGCTGAAAATGCTCTAGATTTTAAAGTTCCTCATGCGGATGCCTTAGTGATACAGAGGTATATTGCTAATTTCCTAGTTAAAAGAATACTTGTAGATAATTGCAGTGCTATTAATTTATTGACTTCAGAAGCTTATAAGAAGATGAAGTTGCCAATGAAAGATCTTAAGCAAATTAAGACACCACTGGTAAGAATCAGGAATGCTTTTATCCCAGTCGTTGGTAGGACGGATCTCTAAGTGGAGTTGGGAGATGAGGCAACTACTTATGTGATTAGATGCACCTTTATAGTGGTGGATACTCATTTTTCCTATAATGCTATTCTTGGCAGACCAATGGTTTTTGAGTCAAGAACTGTTACTAACAATAGGTACGTCATCATGAAAATTCACAAGCAAGAAGGAATTACAATAGTTCGAGGCAATCAAAAAGTAGCCAGAAAAGCTTATGTAACCATTGTAAGGGAGTCACAACATCAAAAGGCTTACATAGTCGAGCGAGTCAAAGATGAGAATAGTGATATAAAAAATAAACTAGTAGAGAAGTTAGTTAAAAGACAAATAGCTCTAGGCCAAGTGATAGTAATGGGAGACAAGTAGCCAAAAGCTAACAAAAAGGAGATTTTATAGGTTCTATGTATTAACCAACAAATGTTTGCCTAGTATCAACTAGAGATAGCAAGTATCGACCTAGAGATAATGTCACACAAGCTCCAAGTTAACCCTGAAGCAAGACCAGTCAAGCAAAAACCCCAACGATATCCCTCGAATAAATTAAAGTTGATATAAGAGGAAACACAAAGATTATTAGATGCAGGAGCCATTCGGGAAGTCTCAAATCCTAAATAGCTAGCAATGTCGTCTTGTTCAACAAGAAAAGTGGAAAAATGAGGATGTGCATTGACTTCACCAACTTGAATAAATCTTATCCAAAAGATAGCTACCCTTTGCCCCATATCGATAGGCTAATTGATTTATGGTAAAGCATGTTGTCTATTCTTTCCTTGATGCTTATTCTGGGTGTCATCAAATACCCATGTATTGGTAGGATTAGGAAAATACTATTTTTATCATCTATGAAGGCACATTTTGCAATAATGTAATGCCTTTTGGGTTAAAGAACGCATGAGCCATATATCAGAGGCTTATGAACAACATGTTCAAAGATTTGATTAGGGAAATAGTAGAGGTCTACATTGACGACATGATCATCAAGAGTAAATCCGTGCAAAGTCATGCTTTAGATTTGGAAAAAGTATTTGAGACAGTGTATCAGTATAAGATGAATATGAACCTAGAGAAACATTCGGGGTACAAGTCAGTAAATTCCTAGGGTACATGGTATCTCAAAGGGGCATAGAGGCTAACCCAGAGAAAATTCAAGCAATTTTAGATATGCAACCTCCAAAAAGCATCGAGACATTAAGAAGCTCAATGGCAAGTTATCGCCCTTAGCAAGTTCATATCTCAATTAGCTAAAAATTGCTTGCCTTTCTTTCAACTACTGCTTAAAGGGCAGAGTTTCAAATGGAGTGAAAGGTACCAAAAAGCATTTGAAGAGTTGAAGATTTCTTTGATGAAGCCTCCCCTTTTGAGTAAGCCAAATAAGGGCGAATATTTGTTCCTCTATCTTTCAACATCTAGTTAAGTGGTAGTAGCCGTTTTAGTAAGGAAGGACCAGAAGGTACATAGGCCTATTTACTATGTTATTCAAGTGTTAAAGGGTGTAGAGCTAATGAAAAGCCTGACTGAGAAGGTTATCATGGCTTTTGTAATGGCAGTCACCAAGTTAAAGCATTATTTTCAATCCTATAGGGTGATAGTTCAAATAAATCAGCCATTAAAGAAGCTTTTACAACAACTAGATATTAAAGGCATTTTAGCTGAATAGCCATCAAGCTTCAGTCTTATGACATAAGATTTGAGCCTAGATAAACCATGAAGGTGCAAACTCTCACAAATTTTGTAGCAGAATTCAATGAAGTGGATGTGGATGTTTCCCCATAAGTTTAAGGTCCTACAATATGGGAGTTGTTAGTAGATGTAGCATCTTAGGAAATAGGTGTAGGCATAAGAGTTACATTGCAAGGCTCAATAAGTATTTCTATAGAATAAACCTTAAAATTAAGTTTTAGTGCCTCCAATAATATGGCAAAATATGAAGCATTATTAGCCGATTTAAGATTGGCGAAGGAGATTAAGTCGAATTTTTTATCAATCAAGAGTGATTCTTAATTAATTAGCCAGTAGATTATGGAAAGTTTTGAAGCTAAAGAGGCATATTTAAAGAAATATTTAGAAAAAGCCAAAAGACAGTTACAAGATCTCAAAGAGGCAGGCACTGAATGGGAAATAAAGAAGATCTCTAAAAAAGATAATGTCGAGGCAGAAGCCTTAGCTAAGATCATCATCACTTGAGGATCTGAAACTTAAAAAAGCCTTACGATTGAGGTAAAATGTGCACAATCAATTTAAGAGGATGAAATAATGATAGCAAAAGCAGAGATAACTTGGTACAACCTAATCATCGAATATCTTCAATCAGGCATACTACCTCTAGAGGAGACTGATGCTAGGAGAATCGCCCAAAAGTCACTTGAGTACTCCATGATTGATAGGAAGCTCTACAAAAAGGCCAAAAGTCATCCATGGCTTAAATGCATAACTCTAATAGGAGGAAGTTATGTAATTAGAGAGATACAAAAGGAGATATGCAAGGCTCATAAAGCAGCTCAGGCAGTGGTGAGGAAAGTAATGCATTCTGGTTACTACTGGCCATCTATTTTGAAAGACGCCAAGGAAATAATCAAGAAGTGCCTGTAGTGTTAGATCTATGGTAAAGTGATCAGAAAACCCATATCAAACTAGCAATCTATCAGAATAGCTTAGTCATTTGATCAATGGGGTATGGACAATCTTGGCCCTTTCCCTCAAAGGAAGCAGCAACTAAAATTTCTAATTGTAGCTAAAGATTACTTCACAAAATGAATTGAGGCAGAACCAATAGCGACTATTACCACTAATCGGATACAATAGTTTGTCTAGAGGGAAATTATTTGTAGATTCAAGTTGCCCAGAGTACTCATCATAGATGGTAAATAGTTCAACTATTCTTTATTTAGAGAATTTTTCAAAGGGTTAAACATTTAGCTAAAGTTCACTTTGGTAGCTCATCCCCAGTCAAATGGTATGATAGAGGTATCCAATCATACCATTCTAGAAGGCTTAAAGAAGAGACTTCATGGAGCAAAAGGCAGTTAGCCAAAAGAACTTAATAGTGTGTTATGGGCATATAAGACAATGCCTTGAATAGCCACTGGCGAGACACCTTATTCACTTACTTTTGACTCAAAAGTGATGATTCCAGTAGAGGTCAGCATTTCTTCGTACAAAATTGAAATTGTCAATCCTAAGGAAAATGAAAAGGAAAGAAGGCTCGAATTAGACCTCCTTAAGGAGAAGTGAGAAAAAGCATTAATCCAGATAGTCATTTATAAGCAAAGAATGGCTAGGTATTACAATTCTAAAGCTAAACTCAAGAAGTTTAACATCAGAGATAAAGTGTTGAGAAGAGTTAACATGGCAAGAGGTAATGCAAGAGTTGGAAAGTTAATGCCCAATTGGGAAAGGCCATATGAGATATCTAAGATTATAGGTCCGGGAACCTACAAGATCCAAACTATGGATAAAAGCAACATCCCGATAGCTTGGAATATGGAAAGCCTTAAAAAGTACTTTGTGTAAGTTTTATAAATGACCCTCTTGAAGTGGTCAATAAAAAGAATGTATCTTTTAATGATAACTTATTTCAATGAAAAAAGACATCATTTAGTAACCTGTAAGTGACTGTTATTATTGCTAGTCGGGGAAATAGGTTATCCAAAGTAAAAATGAGACAGACCTTTTAAATTGAGGTCATTTAAGTGAGAGTTTCATTTTAGTAAAGGAAGATGCATTTTATGTGATCCCCTTGAAGGTATCATTTAATAAGATATAAAGTCACTTTATAATCATTAAAATGAAAGAAAAAGCCAAAATAAAAGAAAGGAGCATATCTTATTAATGGAGTTAATGATATATGTACAAAAAAAAGAAGAAGAAAGAGCAAAGTGTTGTTTAATCTATGTGTAAGATATTAGGATAGCCTTCAAGAGTCCCAATAGAGGTGGTTAAAGGCAAGGGAGTATATATCCCGGTCGCTCTCTCAAGGTAAGCATTATTCCTAGGTGTACCCCCATCAATGCTTCCTCTGTCCCCTCTTCCAGCCTCCTCTTTGTCGTCTTTATCTTCATTTAATAGTGCTTGGAAACTTAGATTGGCTTTAGGGAAGCATTCGTGGAGTGTAGCTCTAACCTTGCATTGGTAGCTCCAGATTTAACCTCCCACTTCTTTAAGAATTTCATCATCTTGAATTTTTAAGGCATTTTAGTGGGCTACTCAGGTATCTTTAGAAGCTTTCTTCAGGGTTTCGTATTCTTCACAGACTTTCTAAAGCTACACCACTTTGTGATTAAAAGTCGCACATTTTTCATGAAGGGAAGTTTTCATCTTAGCAAAATGTTGATTCATAGAAACCAGTGTTGCCCAAATCTCTTTATTCTTATTCTTTGCATTTTGGTAAGCAATTGTGAGTTCATTACACCGCGACTCCAATTGCAGAAGATATTGTACACCCTATAAATTGCACAATTAATAAGTAAAAAAAACACAATAATAAATAAAAATACAGCAAACGAGCAATAGGGAAAAGAAAGAGAGGTTGTTAAGTCAAATTAACATATTAATGTTACCTGTAATAGATAGCTAGCATCGTAAATTGCAAAACCATAATTACCCATGTTTATGCAGTTCATATCTACAGGATGCTCCAAGTTTTTGGCATAGTATTATACCATAGAAACATTCTGAATAATTATACTCTCTGTGCCAATGGTTTCTATGATGCTGCCTAAAAAATTTGGCATGTTGGTTAATCTCTTAAGAGCAAATTCCCCTGAACGGTCACTCAATAGTCGAGGAATGGCACTGGATGAAGCCCCAGGTTGCTTGCTTGGCGAAGTGAGTTCCATAGTGTTCACAACACTACCTGTAGGGGCCTCATGAGGAATACCCTCTGAGGAAAACTCATATAATATCGCTAAAACATGGCTCCTTTTGCCCCTGAACACATCTTTGATAACTCTTCCCTTAGAAGAAGGATTCTTAGCCATAAAAGCGGCTTTTTGACCCCTCCTTTAAGCAATCTGTATCACCTTTCTATTGCACTTGGATCTCTCAGCCATATTTGAAAAATCATTGAATGAAAAATAAATTAATAAGTGATAAAAGAAGAGGGAGTGACACACGCAGGATAACATGCGAGTAAAATAGAAAATTAGCTAATAAAGAATCTAAGCCTCACCCTTGATTAGAGAACTCTCATCTAAAGCTAGTAAGAGAGTCTTCATAGATCGGAACCCTTCATTCAGTAAAAAATTCAGATCTCCACTTACATGGGGAAAATCACTAGTAGTGTCCTTCAGCATGTTAAAAGTGGAGGTCCGAACCTTTAAAAAATCTCCTCATTGTCTCTTTCTAATAAGGAAATATCTATCTTTAAAACCTTTAGTGGATCTTAGGAAGTCATCAAAAAGTGCCTTACTCGAGCGACTAGTAAAATTTATGAAAAAACCCCTCCATGTGAGATAGAAAAAGCACTGAAAGAGGTCTATCGAACAAGGGACATTATGTTGATAACATAATACCTAAAAGGAAGAAAGGATTAACCACCCAGTCGAGCTTAATTGGTTGGGGCAAAAATTATATTATTTCATTACATTTTTGTAAAAGGGAGCAAAAGGCAAACGAATAATGTACTCAAAAAATTTCTCAAAGAAAATGAAAAATTGGTTGTTAAAAGGACCTTGATCATGGCTCATACCAATCGGGCACACAATTAAAAAGTAATCATTTGGAATATTGTATTTCTCCCGAATGAAAGAGAGATGGACATTTGTCACCCTGGATGGATTTTCTACTTGATCTCGACTAAGGTAAGGTGAGATCATGTTGGAAATCTCCTTAGACATGGGTAACATGTTTGTATGTGAGGGCAATGAGGTTTCCAACTTGAAAAAAGATTTGTTGGAATCCTTGTTAGTTACTAGTGGAAGAGCCTTAGGTGATTCTACATTCCTAGTAGAAATGTTAGCCCCACTAGTCCCGGTCATAGTAGGCAGCTTATAGGTGATAGAAGGATAATTTTCTCCTACTTATGGATTCTTAACAGTTATTGGCTTTAAGTTAGTACCAAAAGATAAGGAAGAAAAAGGCAAGGAAAAAGGTATTACCAGATACAGTTAAATCTATTTCGTGAGTTGACATGATCTTATGAGAATAGAGGGAATTTTAATAAAAAAAAGGAGAATAAGAGGTACTTACTTGATGAGTAAACAAAAGAAGGTGTTTGAATTACGACATAAAAATCCCCCCACAGGTAAAAGTGGTAAACAAAAGATGCAAAAATTGAAATTTGAAAATTGGAGGTAAAACAAAGAAGAGCAATAGTAGAATAGCCAAAATGATCCCTCAGTACTCTAAAATTACTATTTATAATGATGAAAAGGTAGTGCATGGCATTATCAATGGCAAAGAAGTTCAAAAGTGGCCATTTAATGCTAGTTACTGGAAATGATGTGTCAGTATATATATATATATATATATATATATATATATATATATATATATATATATTAAAAGAACGACCCGTGGGGAAAAAGGCATATCCTCTTCTTGAAACTTCAAAAAAGAATTTAAGTCAAATTTCAAGGAAGATCAAATAGAAGAAGACGAAATGCCATTCCCCTACTAGGAATCAATGTCACCACTCTAGGTGGAAATGTCCTGTCGGGAATTAGTAACACCACTCTAAGTGGAAACGTCCTACCGATAATTAGTGTCACTAACCCGAGTGGAAATATTATTACAACAACTCGAGTAGTTATAAGCCATTGTATCTGCCCCAACCGGTTAATGGGGGAAAAATGATAAGGCCTCAACTTATCATGATCAGTGGGTTTGACTCATAAGGCCTATTTCTTTTTAGGAATTTCTAAGTCTTAAGCCTATTTATTTATGTCCATATACGTAGAAGCCATCCACAAATTAAGGACCAGCTACCTACCACAAGGGACATTATAAATAGAGGCATTTACTATATCTTAAAGGGAAGTGTTTTTCAACACTAATGTTACTCTGCTTGTAACGCCTCAAAAATCCCGATGATCGTGAATAGTACTTTTCTCGAGATAAATAGTATTTTCGAGATCTCGGGATGCACTGAAGTCACCGAGGGAAAGAATTATTCATAAAATAATTTTGGACAAAGTTTGAAGTCAATCGGAGGTTGTTAGAGCAGTTAAAAATGCTAAGAAAAATTTTACGATAGTGTCTTGGGAATAGCGACCAAGGCAAAGCTGAACTATAAAATAATATAAAAGTTGCTCAAAAAATTATGAAAATATTACAATATGATACTTAAAAATTCCAATAAATCCAATGGCACTAGAATCAAAATTTTTTGACATCGGGAAGTAATTTTTTAGAAATCGAGGACTTAAAAGTACCATAATAAATTCAATTTATTGAGTTTTGAGCCCAAATTTGGAGGACAAGTAGGAAATAATAAAAGTGAATTTTTGGCACAAAAATGACAATTTTTGGAGTCCGAAAAGTGAGGGAAAAATTAGAGAAAAGAGCAAAATTAAATAATTTTTAATTGGGTATAAATAGGTTGAAAATTTACAAAAATGCCATTTGGCACTCTCCTCCCTCTCCTCCAAATTTCAGCCGACTATCCCTCTCTCTCTCTCTCCATTTTGTTTCCTTCATTTCTCCCTTATTAGTCAAAATCACTCCACCATTTTCAAATCGAAAAGCCTCCACATGATTCCGAGTCTTTAGGAAGTGAAATTTTCGCAAACGGGTACATGAAATTATCGATTTTTCAATCTTATGAATAGTACCATCAAATTTTTTGTGTCAGATTTTTCAAGTTTCGTTATTTTTCCTAGAGACTAAGGATGCCCGAGAGTCCATAAATGGTCTTAGATTTATTTTTAGAGCTTCATTGATTTATTGCAAATTTTTGAATTTTCTATTCGGTTATGTTAAGAAATTCCAAACCAACCCAGAATAAAGGCAAAGCGAAAGTGTAGACAAGTCTCAGGGAGTCCCTATGAAGGCTACAGTATGTGAAATTGAAATAGTATGTGAGAATTTTTAATAATTGCAATAAATGCACATATTATGTGTAATTGGCCACTAATGTATAAAATAATGTATATAGGACCTAATGTGCATATTTGTGTGCACAATGTGTCTTCTAATGAATGTATAAATGTATTTCAATGTATACATTACTTAGGAATTGAATGAAAATGACAGAGGGATCGAAAGGGAATAATTGAACCCATTATGTAACATAATAGGTTATAAAAACTTAAAATGAACATGTATGATCACATAGCCTCAAAACAGGCATATATCGCTTAAACGACATAAATAAGATAGTGTGGAAATTGTAACAGCCCATCTTGCCTAGTTAGTATTATCGGCTTTGGCCCGAGTTAGCTGATCACCTCACGGCTTTGTCCCTTAGGCAAAGGGTGCAACACATATGATCACATAGCCTTAAATAAGCATATATGGCTTAAACGACATAAATAAGATGGTGTGGAAATTGTAACGGCCCATCTTGCCTGGTTAGTATTATCCGCTTTGGCCTGAGTTAGCCAATCACCTCACGGCTTTGTCCCTTAGGCAAAGGGTGTAACACGAGGACTTCCTAGAGGTTACCCATCTTAGTACTACTCTCACCCAAACATGTTTAACTTTGGAGTTTTGATGGGATCCGATCCCTTAACACCCAAAAGTGCACTAATCAAGGGTACGAAGGTCCTACTTATAAGGCCTTTACCATCTTTCCTCTATTCTAATATGGGATAAGTTGCATATCCAACCTAAGTATGGCCACCCCACCTTAGGATACTAGTGTCCTCGCTCATCACACTCGTACTAGGGAGGGTCAGGCTCTAATACCAATTGTAACGGCCCGTCCTGCCTGGTTAGTATTGTTTGCTTTGGCCCAGGTTACCCGGTCACCTCACAGTTTTAACCACTTGGGAAGTCCTTGTGTTGCACTTTTTGCCCAAGAGATAAAGCCATGAGGTGACCCGATAACTCGAGCCAAAGCGAACAATACTAAACGAGTAAGACGGGATCTTATAGAAATGAATTAAGGTGTTGGAAAGGTATTATGTGCATCTTGTGTAAAGTTAAGGATGTGTATGCCTATGATGTTAAAATGGCTTTATATGGACTTTTAGCATGCTTACTAAGTGGAAATGAACATATTAATGACAATGCATGTTTTATAACATAAAATTATGGTCATTTGAGTATGGTGGCCGAAACCTTAGTGATGATATGAGTATGTCGGTGCTTAAAAATGCATGTAATTAAGCAAAGTGATTTTGTGTGTGTGTTTTGTAGGTCATAACATGTATGCGATGTTGCATGTTCACTTATTTGCAATGCTAGGTTGTGTTAGAATGAATGTATTTTGATGTTAATTAATGGTAAATAGAATGGTTGAGGCCTAAACATATTGAGTGGCCAAATGGCCTAATTATGGAGTCTAAGACTTGAATGTCTCCTAAAAGAGGAGATTTTGATGTTAAAATGTAATGTAACATAAATTTCTATGTGAACATACACAATGACATGAGAAATGACTATATGGACCTAATAAGGTCCTAAAAATTGAAGGAACTGAAATGAGTTTTAAAAGGCACGTTATGCCATGATTTGTGTCTTAAGGAGAATAAAGGCATAAATGGACATGAAATTCCATTATGACCTTAGAGTGAGTTTGTAAACATGAAAAGAATTTTAAAAATCCACAATTTAGTTGGATAGTGTTTATGAACATGA
>CANXYI011202218.1:0-12405 GCA_948208565.1 Hura crepitans
CTTTGAGTTTACACAAGTCCATACTCTAAACTGGATGGGATAAAAGATGGTAAAAGGAGTTTATTGCACCGTAACTATTTATAGAATGATTAAGTCAAGCTATTTGACTTTTTGGCACTTAGGTAGTCTTCATGTGTGGCAAGATATCAATTTAGACTTGTACACAAATGGATAATTGATTGGAAATCAATTATTAGATCAATTGGATTAGACCATAAGAATCCCAGTTAGATTAGGACTCTTATCTATTGTGTATTACCAACGTGGTTCGAAAGCTTGTAGGGTCACACATAGATGAGAGCTAATTAATGAGATAAAAACTACAAAGTATTTAACGATATAGGATGTCCTTAAATAATAAGAAATAAAATGAGAAGGCTTATTAGGCTTGGTGCCTAAAAGAAAAGCTTAAAACATTAATTAAGTATTAATTAAATGTTTTAAGTGACTAAGTCAAAATTGAGCCTTTTAATTAATTAATTAAAAGCCCATTTTTTATTCAGCCTTTTAAGGGGTTTAAGGGCTAGAAATTATGACTTAAGGTTGAATAAAAAGGGTCTAAAAATCCTTGTAAAGTCATTGACAAAATGAAAGCCACAATAGAAAGAATAGTTCTTTACTATTCTTACAAATTCACCTTGTTTTGAGGCTTCTATTTCTTATTTCTTCTTGAATTTTATTTCTTACTAGCACCTAGAAATAAAATTCACTTGCACACCTCTTGGAAAGTTCACATTGGATTAACTATTGGTATGGATACCTTAGAGATGTTCCCGAGAGGATCACAATGGTTTGTGACCACCTAGAGAAGTGAAAAGCTGCAAATTGGAATCACGTAGAGAATTTATGGTCAATTCTTATTTTATCATTTTTTTAATTTTTGTTTTTCAATTTTTGACATTCCAACCTATGCTAGGGTTTCATGGATGTTTAATTTTCATTGTGCATATCTATGGCAACCAACATGGCTATGTAAAGACGTTATGTGATTTAAGCTTAAAATTGTACATTACATAAAATTATGAGTATGACTTAAAGGTTTGACTGTATTATTCTCATAAAGATGGTTAAATGGATAGATATAAGTGTATGTTTAAATTAATAAAATGGAATTATGATGTTAGCTTAGCTTGTCACATTGGGTCGAAACATGTGCTATGTAGGTAAGATTTTTTATGTGTTGCTAAATAGTATTTTAGTGGTTATGACATTATTATGGATATGGGATGGTATGTTGAAAGACATGAATATGTACATGATGTAGCATAAGATATAATGACACTTATGTGTATGTATATAAGGCTATGAGTGTATGTTATGTTAAATAAAGATGCTTATATACTTGAGATATGAAGTGTATGGAGAATGAGCAATGGCATAAATTGGTATACATGTTACAAAATGATGCATGTTGTACTTGTGTGTGGACAAAATGGCTTAATAACAAATAAAGAAGGTTTTTTTATACATTTATAAGCATTATAAAGATATATTATTATGATAATCAAACTAAGGCTTGAAACCAAAGTAATTGAGTATACAATCTAAGTCTTGACAAAGTAAGGGTGATATAAGACTTGAGATATGAACATGTTTGATAATGTTGGTTAAAGTGCTTGAAGTGTATAAAAACAAACCATAAAGCATGGCTAATCAAGAAAACCTTAATAGTTTCCCTATGGTCATATGCTGAGAAAATTTTGTGAAATGAACATAACTTATGTTAAGTATATGAAACACAAATAAACATGGTGATTGGCCCATAAGAGTTAGCCAACCTAGTTTGGATTGGTTGACCAGTCAACTAGGGAATATAGTAGTTACTAGGGTACTTTTATACTTTGATAAGATGTACAGGTCTGGATTTATATGACCTTTGGGTCCGAATGAGACCTTTGAGTTTGATGATACCTACGGGTCAAGATTTATATGACCTTTAGGTTGGATGAGATCTTTGAGTCTGAATGAGATCTTTGTGGTTAAGATGAGGCCAATATGGCCTAATATCTCATTATCCAATTTTAAGATATTATTTATTGAATATGGGCAAAGTAATTAATTAGATTAAGCATATTAATAAAGGGAATGAAACTGTAATTAATTACATATATGCAATTGGATTATTATGCATGTGATGTACGTAAGGATTCCATAATGTGGATGATAATTTTTATGTACTTATGTTTTTATGTGACCATATTAAGCATATTATGCATGAAATCATTATAAATGTAATGAACGACTGTATAATAAGTGGTATGTTATGGTGATGTTTTTAAGCATATACTTTAAAATGACACAATGGCTATACGATTGTGATGATACTATACATGTAGTATAATAATGTTATGAATGCATTATACATGTGAGTTTAGCATATGCTATTGTATACACCATTAAACTCTAAGCTTAGTGTATCATTATTTTTGTGATGCATAAGAAAATAATCAGGTTAAAGCTAAAGCCTCATTCAACTATGTCAATTAAGACTAGCTTTATTTTGGTATAGTTTTTGGGACCATTATATTTATAGCATAGTTAAAGGCACCTATATGTATGTAATATTAGAGAAGGCCTAGAGATGTGTTAAAATTGTTTTGTAACTCTTTTTACTAAGTTTACTTTATAATTTATACATATATACTACAAATTATGTTTTTATTTTTATTTTTTGATTTTGTGATTATATGGATGATTTGAAAGATTAGGAGGATCATGGAGTTTGGGTTGTGATGCATGTGTATGTAGAAGTGTTTTTACTTATAGGTTACTATTTAGGCTAGTGTCACCAAACAACCATTATGCTATCAGATTTTCAACACGATGACCCTTAATAGTATGCCTTTGATTTTGGTTTTTGTTAAATTATGTTTTTAAAGCAAAATCAGTTTTTAAATATATTTTAAACTATAATAGTTTTCCAAAGTAAGTTTAGGTATTAGTTTGTGTATCGCTCCTAATTTGGATTCGACGATTAGGTTGGGTAAGGGATGTCACATTTGTTGGTATCAAAGCTCTAGTTTAGGCATTCCATGGTATATGAAAAGTCACATATGAGTGCCTAGAGTCTAAGATCATGCATTGCATAAAGATACACTATTTAGGCTTCTAAATTATTCTTTTTTTTAAATCAAAGATGAGCAAATTAACACTATAAGGTGGTGTAGAAAAAGTGGAAATTCATATACCTACTTTAGTGAATGAGCCCTTAAGTACATGTACATTAACATTTAGTGTTACATGAATAGTTACATAGGCCCAGTCAGCCCTATTACAACAAATAGTAAAATTATTGAGATAAGCTACTGTAGCTACTACTCTACCTCTACCTCCAGTATAGCCACTACCTCCACAGATACTTAAAAAGATATATCTAAAGAGGGTTAAAAAGATGGGTGTTATTGATTTTGTGGGAATAACTAAGAATAATTCTATAGCTATAGAATATTGCCTAGAAAGAACAATAAGGATCTTACAACAACTTAGATGCACACCTAAAGAGAATGTGATATGTGTAACTTCCCTCTTATAAGAAGAGGCTTTTAAATGGTTAGAGGTTATCATAGAGCATAAGACACTTGAGGACTTGAAATGGGAGTTCTTTTTAGATGAATTCAAGAAGAACTACATTACTGGGAATTACTTGGGCAAGAAGAGACAAAAGTTCATTGACCTAAAGCAAAAGCATCGGACTATATTAAAATATTAGAAGGAGTTTGTGAGGCTTAGTAGATATGCGAAAGAGATGGTGTTGATAGAAACTGAGTGATGTAAGAGGTTTCAAAAAAGGTTGAGTCATAGTATAAGTCTATATGTTGTAGCAATAAAGATTAAAGACTTCTTTACATTTTGATCTATAGGGGCTCTTTCAATATTCATATCTTGCCCATCAATGATCTCTCTTATCATATGGTAACACTTGAGGACATTTTTGTATCACTAATGAGACCATGGTTCCCTTGCTTATGCAATAGCTCTATTGTTATCACAATATAAAGGTATCGAATCAATAATGCTATGGACTAATACAAGTTTAGTAATTAACTTCTTGATCTAAATCACTTTCTTAGCTACATTAAAAGCTTTTATATACTCAGCTTTAGTTGTAAAATTAGCAGTCGTGTCCTATTTAGAACTCTTCCAAACAACTACCCCTCTACCCATAATGAATACATATCTAAATTGAGATTTATAGTTATACTTGTCAAATAGGAAGTTGGCATTAGTGTACCTACTAACTTGCAAGTATTCCTCTCCATATACCCATAATAAATCCTTAGGTCTTTTTAAGTACTTAAGGATGTTATTGATTATTATGTAATATTTCTCTCTATAATTGGATTGGAATTTGCTTATGACATAGAGTAGATGATATATCAGGCCTAGTATATATAACATACATGATGGATTTAATAGCAAATGCATATGAGATCCCACTCATGCGCACTTTCTTCTCTTGTGTCTTAGGACTCATGGATTTAAAAAGTGTTTCCCATGCAGCATAGGAATAAAACCTTTATTGAAGGGGTCCATGCTAAATCACTTTAGCATTTTATCCACATACATGACTATGAAAAACCTAGAAACCTTTTGGATCTATCTCTATACACTATAAAAAGATTAAAAATTGTGACCACACTTTTGGCCACAAAAATGCAATTTTGGTTGCAAATTCAATTTTTTGACAAAATTTTTTTTTTAGATTTTTTTATGACTATCATTTTTATCACAAAATTTTGTAATGATTTAGCTTATTGTCTATGTTCATAGATTACAAGAAACCCAACAGCCTTTTAGATCTATCTCTATACACTACAAAAAATTAAAAATTGCGACCACACTTTTGGGGTAAAAAATGCATTTTTTTTTGTTGCAAATTCAATTTTGTGATTAAAAATCCATGATAAAAAATGGTCATTGTTAGATTTATTAGAAATTTCTATGACAAAAAATGATAGACGTCATAAAATCTATGATGAAATTTATGGTCATAAAGATGAAAACATTTCATTGTAATTAACTCTTAACTTTGATCATAAAGAAAACATATATTAAAATTTACAACCAATAAAAGTGTCGCAATTTTGAACGCAATAATTTATGAATATAGTAATAATAATTGAATATATAACTTAATTTTATTCTTACAACTTAAAAAGTCATCATAAATTAGTAGATATATTTTTAACCATTATGTAAAAAGTTTAAACAAAATTTTAAATTTTATTACAACAACAAAAATAATAGCCACTTTTTTTTAAAAAAAAAATTTGCACTAAACTTTTTTGTTGCTAATTTATTTCAACTTTATAATAGCACATTTTATATTTATTCATCTTTGGATTTCATTGTTCCTGCTTAACTCATATCCAAATTAAATTAAGGCCATCATATAAGCAAATGTCATTTATTCAAACACCTAAAAATAAATACTAATAATATTATAAATTAGGATTGTGAATGCTTATACATAGTTATAATAGTAATTAACATCCAATAGCAAATAGATATCTATACCAATAAAGGTTATGTTAGAGCTTTAAAAAACTTCGAATAAATATGAGGCCATACACATTTCTCTTTTGTTAAGCACTTACAGCCTTAAGGTAAAGTTGATTGTCATTTACTATGGTCCCAAACTATCCTTGCTACTCCTTAAGTTCTTGATTTCTATTTTGAAAAATAGCCATTAGTATTTAAGACAAAATAAAAAACCGTCACTAACTATAACAAATGAAAAGAGGAAACAATCATACCTTAATTAGCAACAATAGTAAAATATTTAAAATGGAATTTAGTATTTGAATCAATTGCCTAAAACTTCGATATAGGAGTAAGCTCCAAAGATGAATTCTATAATAAATGAATATACATCTAATATCGTAGTAGGAACTACTATAACTGATATTTTATAGTTGTAAATTTATCAAGTAAGGTGAAATCTCTCTAAATTTTCCCTTAGATTTAATTAATCGTGAAATTTTATTCCTAAATTGGTGTAGCAATAAGTTTGAACTATAAATTGTAAAATAAAACACACATACATGAGACACTCACACATTTATACAACTCTATAAGATAAGTTGGATAATGAACCAAGAAAATTTAGAGGTACAAGATAAGTTTCCATTTTTCTATGTAACTATTTTTAGTTATATTCTAAATAAAATTTCTTAAATTTAGTTGATAGTTGAGGTTAAAGAGTTATTCATGATATAGTAAGGTACTAAGTCTATTAAAGAAATAATTCTCAGTTTATTAGAAAATTTTCACCTATTTCACAAGTTTACTTAAGGTTTAATTTACAACTTTACTCCTAGAGTTCTTTTAGGTTAATATATTTTCAATATGTTTCTCTCATCTATAAACTCTTAAAAACATATATATAAATACTTGGTTTTTGTTATACATTTGTGCTATAACCATAATAGCTCTAACCTTCTAACTTTATTAAGTTCCCCTTCTAGGTAACTTTTATCCATCTTTTAACCTTAAAAGGAAATTTCAAGTAAAGTAGACTTTAAGGAGTAACACATATTCATATCTATTAAAGACCATCTAACTTTAGAACTCTTGAGTTTTTATCATTTTGCTAGGTACTCTTGGATACATTGGATCCATAACTAAAGCATAACTTTAGTGCCTAAACATATTATGCCAACCTAAAATTATAGATTCTTATAGTGTTATATTTACCTAGTTATATTATTATGTTTAAGAAAAAAATTGCAGATGATTATCAATTGTTAAAAAATGTAATAAAATCAATATCTCTCTTTCACTATTTTTATCTTACATTTATTATAACAATCTAAATTCCTAAGCTTTGAAAAATATTGCTCCAAGATACATGTAGGGCACTTGGGACCCGAGCAGCCCAAATTTGGACTATGGATAGTACTATCAAAATACAATTGTGGTCTAAAAATAGGGTCAAAATAAAGTCATTAAGTGGTCCAAAGATCAAAAATAAAATTTGGATATGGACTTCATTACAAAGAAATAAAAGTTTTGAATTCAACTTAAAGTCTACTAAATTGGTTCCACCATTTCTACTTAGTGAAAGTTAACATGAAATTCCATTATCTCAAACTCACATAAGAAAAAATATTTATTATGTCTAAGACTTAGAAATGTAGCATCATGGATTTTATTAGATCATTAGTTTACATACATGCTAAAGTATGGTGTCTTTTCCCATGTGTGTGCGTATATATATATCCTTGTCCCACCATGATAATCTCTAGAGACTGCATTTTATACCAAACTTAAAGCTAATTAAGAAGGTTTCTCTTAGTTTTCTTTGGAATTGAGTAAATTAAAGGCTAATTCCACATATTTTCTTTATCCCTAAGTGAGCTAGAGTGTTCTAACTTATTTAGAGATCAAATTATAACTTGAAGCCTAGAGAAATGTCTTCAAGTGCTTAAATTTAGGAGAGACCTGAGAACTATCCAAGCCTTAAATAGGTGAGTTTAGTTATTCCTCCTTTAAATTGATATTTCCTTACACTGGATTGGTAAATTAATGGAGGGCTTGCTATGTCGTGATTATAGATATAAGTTTGGAGGAAAGGAAGAAGTTTCGAGTTCTAAAGGTGGGGGACGACCGAAAATACTTGTATTTTAAGCTGAGATTTCATTCATTTTTGTTGAAGTGTGTTGGACTTGAAAGATATTAGCAAATTGATAAGATGGTGCATTCCCATTAAAGCATATTAATTGAATTCTTGGTGATTTTGCAAGGGAGCTGTGACCTTTTCCCAAGTGGAGTGACCAAATTCTAAGAGGCACTAAATTATACCCTTTTGGGTTTTATTGGTGAGGCAAAAACCAAGAGGTAATAGGGAGATTAGGCTAGGTTAATGCAAAAAAATTATTTTTTTGAAAAATATGTATGTGTGTGTATGCATATATATTATTAGACTCTATTAAAAAGCTATAAAATTTCTCAATTTATTATGTTTTGATGAGTACCTTGAAAATCTTATGTAAAGTAGCTTAAGAGAAGCTCTCTAATAATCAAAGTATCATTATTCAAAACAATTAATGAAACTTAAAGTTTGACAAAATTCTATTTTATTACCAAGGATCTGAATACATCAAAATGACAAACAACAAAAAAATTAAGTAGCATAGAAACTTTACCGTTATCTATTATATAGCGATTCTTTTTCTTTAGCTCACATCATTGGGTTATTGCAAACCATAGTGATCCTTACTAGGAACACCTCTAAGGTATCCACATAAGAATTAAAGTGATGAACAACTGAATATCTAGGTGCTAATAAGATATTCAGAAAGGAGAAAAAGAAGATTAAGAGAATCCAAAAATTCACAAGGAGTGTGTGTCAATTTATTATCTATTTGGTGGCTAATTTAACAAAGTTTATTCTACTAAAATAACTCTTTTTAGGTCAAAATTTAACCCTCAAAATTTGACTAAAATCTCAGTTAAGAAGGCCTATAAATTGGGCCACTTTTTGTTAATTACACAAGGCCTAGTAATAGGGTCCTTGACATAGAACAATAAGGCTCATTTTGGGCTTCCTTCTAAGACTTTTTTAGGCCTTAATTTAAATCAACCATAAGCTTGATTCATGATCTTTTTAATTTTTAAAATATCTATTTAAAATTAGATTAAAAAAGCACCCTTAAATGAGCCTCCAAGGCCCAAGGCCTTTTAACACTTAAAAAGGTCAAAATAGGTTAATTAGGCTCCAAGCCCAATATCTCTTTTTCTTATTTATTTCTTCTCCTTCTAATAGTATCTCATATCATTGAAATATCAAACACTTTGATAATCATTTCCATTCTTTAAGTGTGTAACCCTATGGTTTTCCAAAAAATGTTGGTTGTACATAGTGTATTAGAGTCTTAGTCCAACTAGGACTTTTATGGTTTTATCTCATTGAGCCCTTATTTAACTCCCAATTAATAATTCACTTATGTATAAGTATTAAGAGGTGTCTAGCCACACATTAAGAATACACAAGTGTTAGAAAGTCAAGTGGTTTGACTTAACCCTTCTACATATAGTTACCATGAAATTACTCTTTTAACCATACTTTATCTCGTTTAAGTTTGAGCATAGACCTATGTCAACTGAATGCCTAATTAAGCCCTAAACATGTCAATTATAATATTTACATTTTTATTCCTAAAATGCCCTTGTGAATCTCATTCACACTTATATTTTACTCTAATTAGGGATTTCATGAATAAAGATATATTAGACTTGTGAGATAAACTCTTTATTATAATCTGAGGTGGTGAATCCTTTATTGATCACTCAACTATCTTCAAGTATCTCAGACTATACCTAACCTCTTTACTATGTATACATCATGGTGAATAAAAACACTAAAATTAAAGTATACCTTTTGATATTTAAGATAACTTTAGTGATTACAAGTCAGAAGATACTTGCACCTACTGATATGATGAGATGGCTTCACTGATATAGATTATATATCCATGTGAAGATCTCATATTTGGGTCTCTAATGAACTTGTTTCTCAAACAAGCATCCACATGTTAACTCTAAGCATCACTATGTTTATAGCTTATGAGAACTACTATTTGACCAAGTTAAAGAGTATAACATGTGCTAGTTTATCAGTATCAACAATGTCCCATCTTGTTAATATTATGACTGGGGATAGTTTTGGTATTTCACATTTACTTGTAATAGGAATATCACATCATGAACTCTTCATGATTTCCTCTACACTATGAAATAATACTAGGGATTTCATTACAAAGTCTAATATCTATATTAAACAAATGAATTAATCATAAGCACTTATGTAATAAAGAATGCCTTTTATCATAAATGAATGTACACAAAATGTCCTTATTACACATATGCTCTAGGGCATACAACTAACAATCTCCCATTTGCACTAGAGCCAATGACCAATATATGTAAACCTTATATTATTTACATAGAGGTTAAACTTATTTTGAGTCAGTGCCTTTGTGAAAGGATTAATTGTGTTTTGATCTATGGGGATTCTCTCAATCTTTACATCTAGCTTGCTAACTATCTTTGATATTAGATGGTAGTGCCTAAGAATGTGTTTGGATTATTGATGAGATCATGGTTCCTTTTCCTATGTAATAGCTCCATTGTTGTCACAATATAGAGGTATTAGTTTAACAATAGAAGGGACTACTCCTAGTTTAATAATGAACTTCTTAATCCATACTACTTCTTTAGCTGCATCGGAAGCTGCAATGTACTCTACTTCGGTACTTAAGTTTATGGTTGTATCTTATTTAGAACTCTTCCAACTAACTGCACCTTTAGTAAATATGAATACATAACTTGATTGGGATTTATAATCATCTTTATCAGACTAAAAACTAGCATCAATATACCCATTTACTTGCAAATCCTCTTCTCCATATACTAAGAATACATCCTTAGTTCTTCTAAAGTATTTAAGGATATTCTTGATAGCCACCCAATGTTCCTCTCTATAATTGGATTGGAATTTACTCATGACATAAAGAGCAAATTCTACATCAGGTTGTATACATAATATAGCATACATGATAAATCCTATAGCCTATGCATATGGGATCCTACTCATGTGTTCCCACTCTTTTTGTGTCTATGGACACATAAACTTAGAAAGGACTTTCCCATGAAGCATAGAAATAAACCTTCTCTTTGAGAGATCTATGCTAAATCTCTTTAGCATTTTATCTATATATGTAGATTGTGAAAGACCTATCAAGCTCTTAGATCTATCTCTATAGATCTTTATCCCTATTATATAGGTTACTTCACCAAGGTCTTTTATGGAGAATTTCTTTAATAGCCAAATTTTGACTGATTAAAGAGTTGAGACATCATTTCCCATAAGTAGTATGTCATCAACATATTACACTAAGAAAATGACTACACTCCCATTAACCTTCTTATAAACACATGGCTCATCTGAATTTTAAGAGAAACAAAACTCTTTGATTGTCTTATCAAATTAAATGTTCTAGCTCCTAGATTCTTACTTCAATCCATAAATAGATTTTTGAAGCTTGCCTACCTTATTGCTATCAATGGATATAATCCCTTCGACTATGTCATATACACCTCCTCTAATATATTTTCATTAAGGAAAGTAGTCTTTAAATCCATTTGCCAAATCTTATAGTCATTATGAGTGGCAATATCAAGTAAAATCCTAATGGATTTAAGCATGGCAACTAGTGAAAAGGTTTCATCAAAGTTAATTCCTTGCCTTTGATGATAACCTTTTGCTACCAACCTTGCTTTATGGGAACTACATTACCCTTTATGTTAGTCTTCTTCCTGAAGATCCATTTGTATCTATTGGGTTTTTTTCCCTTTAAGTGCATTAGCTAAAGTCCATACTTGGTTGTCATACAAGGAATCTATTTCACATTGCATATCCTTTAGCCATAATTCTAATTCTAAACTCTTCAAACTACCTTATAGCATGTAGGCTCATCTTCTTTTACTATAGTTACATTAATGCACTCATCTATGAGAAATCCATATATGTCAGGCTCAATACAAACTCTAGTACAACATCTAAGAGCTTATGTTACAATAGGCTTGGTTATTACATCATCATCATGTGTAATAGGCTCAAGATTAGTCGATTAATTTGCCTCTATTTATGGGTCTCAAACTTCATCAAGTTTAATTCTACTCCTACTATTTTCCTTTAAGAGAAACTCTTTCTCTAGGAAGATAGCATGCTTTGAAAAAAACACATTTTTTTTCCAAAGTATTATAGAAATAGTATCCAAAAAACTCTTTTTGATATCCCATAAATAAGCACTTTCAGATTTAGCATCAAGCTTATCAAACAATTCTTTTCACATAAGTAGGATAGCCCTATACTTTTAAATGTGAAAGAATTAGTTTTTTTATTGCACCATATCTCATATGGTGTAACATCAACTAGCTTTGATAGAACTCTATTTAGAACGTAAATAGTAGTTTCCAGTGTATAACCCCAAAATGACTTAAGTAGAGTTGCAAAGCTCATCATGGAACTAACCATGTTTAATAAGGTTTAATTTCTCCTTTTAGACACACCATTATGTTGTAGTGTATTTGAAGGAGTCCATTGAGATAATATACCATTATCTTTTAGATAGCTTTAAAATTATTAACTTAAGTATTCTTTATCTTGATCTAATTTAAGTGTTTTAATACTTTTATTAAGCTATTTCTCAACTTCATTTTTGAATTCTTTAAACTTTTCAAATGTTCATCCTTGTACTTCTTCAAGTACACATACCCATATCATGAATAATCATTAATAATGGTAATAAAGTAGAGAAACCTACCTCATACATGTGTAGTCATTGGGCCACATACATCTAAATGTATTAGGTCTAAAAGATCACTAGCATGTTCATCTTT
>CANXYI011202221.1:0-13595 GCA_948208565.1 Hura crepitans
TTTTTCATGTTTGTAAATATGATTGTTTAATTATTTTTCTATATGATTGATTGCTTTTTTTTTTTAATCTCAAAACTTGCTTGAGAAAAAGGATAAAATTATAAATTTAATATGAAATTCCATATTAACTTGAGGTATAAACAAGAGTAAGGTTTCAAACCACTCTGGTTTTAGCCCTACGAGGTATTTCCCAACTCTAGTTGGGTGGCAACTCCTACCTCGTGGTGAATAAGTCGCTCTTTTTAGGCTAATCGAATAGGAACAACTTAGGATTCCTCTAATTTCCTTCTAGTCCTTCGAGACTCGAGGAGTGAGATTTAAGTCGAGTCTTTGGTTGTTTTGGTTTAACCGGCCTTAGAAAGGAAGGGATGCAAACAAAAAGCTATATGCCCTAAGAAGGATACCTCGTCCAGTTAAAACCCACACTTGTTAAACTTGGCATAAAGCTTTTGATCCCTCAATGTCTACAAAACCAATCTCAAATGTTGTTCATGCTCCTCTTTGTTCTTATAATAAACCAAGATGCCATTAATAAACACTACAACAAACTAATCTAGATAAGGCCTAAAGATTCTATTCATAAAATCCACAAAAGCGACTAGAGCATTGGTAAGCCCAAATGGCATTACCAAAAACTCATAGTGTTTATATCTGGTCCTGAAAGCTATCTTTGGCATATTTGTTTCCTTAACTCTCAACTGATAGTGCCTTGATCTTAGGTCAATCTTAAAGAAGACACATGCTCCCCTAAGTTGATCAAACAGATCATCTATACAAGGCAAAGTATACTTGTTCTTGATAGTCACCTTGTTCAGCTATATATAGTCTCCACACAAGCTCAAGGACCTATTGTTGTTTATAAAAACAACCAGTGTTTCCCAAGGTGGTACACTCTACCTAATAAACCCTTTATCTAAAGCTTTTGCAACTAAACTTTCAATTCCTTCAACTCTGTAGGAGCCATCCTGTATGAATCTATAGATACCAGTGCAATGCTAGGTAGAATATCAATCCCAAACTCAAGCTCCTATCCTTATAGCAAACTAGGTAGCTCTTTCAAAACACATCTATAAACTCTGACACTACTGGTATCTAGCTAGCATCTGGCTTATCTCTTTTTGTGTCAAACACATATGCCAAGTAAGCTTGGCAACCTCTCCCAATCATTCTCCTAGTTGTAACTAATGATATGATGTTAAACGTAAAATCCATCCTCTCACCCATAATTGTAACATCTAATCCATCCTCTACTTGGAAAGAAATCCTTTTTTTTTTTTTTGCAATCTACCACTACATGATACTTGAATAACCAATCTATGCCTAAGATCAAATCAAACTCATCAAAAGGTAACTTGATGAGATCAACTAAAAACTCATGTCTTTGTATAGATAAAGGACATTCTTTGTATACTTTATTCACTATAACATACTGACCTTAGGTTTGCTTACCATGAACTTTATATTAAGTAACTCTAATACTAACCCTTAGTCTTATGCTCATGCATCGTATATAGGGAATATGTAAAACCCGAATCTATCAAAGCTAATGTAGGTAAATTAAAAAACTAAAAAGTACCCATAATAACTTTGAATGCATATGCCTTTTCCTTTGCTCAGATAGCATACTCTAGTAGGGGCTCTAAGCTCTAATCTACCCTCTGCCTCTTATTTGAATCCTTAACTACCACTTATCCTATCTCTTTTGCCTCTTCTATTTTTTTGTCCCCTATCTCACCTCGAGTAATAGTAGGTGATGATTCTTGTATCTGAGTAGAAGCTACAGGCTTTTTCAAGCAATCTCTAGCAACGTGACTTTTAGAGCCATATCCATAGCAACCCTCAGGTATGGCCATCCAGCAAGTGCCTCTATGCCTCTTACCATAGGGTTCACATTAGTCTGTAGGTGTACTCCTAGCAGTAGATGCCAGTTCACTAGTAGCTTGCATCTACTATCTAGGCTTGGCTTGTGAACCTTGACCTAACTTCTGTGTCTGCTTTTGTTTTTTAGACTATTATGGTCTAGTTTGATCACCCTTATGCCACTTCTATCTTTTTTATCCCCCATCTAACCTTAGGTAATAGTAAGTGATGATTCTTGTGTTCGAGTAGAAGCTACAGGCTTCTTTGAGCAATCTTTAGCAATGTAACCTTTGGAGCCATATCCATAGTAAGCATTAGGTATAGTCATCTAGTAAGTGCCTCTATACCTTTTCCCACAATGTTCACATCAGTCTGTAGGTGCACTTTTAGTAATAGATGCCATTTCACTAGTAGCTTGCATCTACTATCTAGGCTTGGCTTATGAACCCTGACCTGGCTTGTGTCTGCTCTTGTTTTTTAAACTATTATAGTCTGGTCTAATCACCCATATGCTTTTTTTCTACCAAAGGAGTTCAACTAGTTTGCCTTTATCCATAAGACCTCTTTCTTTAAAAGGTCTCTTACTTCTCTTTCTAAATCTCTTCTATTTTATGAGATGCCACTACTAAAAAGAGAAATCCTTGAGCTTTATTGTTGCCACATACAGCTAGATGTCATGGTTCAAACCTTTTGCATCACTCTACTTTAGTGGGAATTATCTCATTAGCATATCTTCTAAGCTTAGCAAACTCTTTTTTCATATTCTGATATGGTTTTATGCCTTTGCTTTAGATGAATGAATTCTTATCTCTTCTTGTCGAGGTAGTCCTTTGTAACATACTTTTTTTCAAACTCCTCTAAAAAGAATTCCCAAGTCAACTCCCTAACTACCTTATGTTCTATTAGAGCATCCTACAATCTGAATGCTTTCTGTAGTAGTAAAAAGGTTGCATAAATCAAGTTCTCCTTAAAGAGTATACCTTAACTTTTGTTGGATTCTAACTATTCTTTCTAGCTAATACTTTGAGGCTACAAAATTTTCTAACTCTACTCCCATAAAATCCATGGCACCCATCTTATTGATTCTCTCAAAATATATCTTTTGAAAGGCCTGTGGAGCTAGTGGTGGCTATACTGGTAGAAGAGATAGAGCAGCAGAAGTTGTAGCTCATCTCAATAGCTTTACCATCTACTGGAGTAAGGCTAGTTATGCTTGTGTTACCTAAGCTACTTGCCTAACATCACTAAGGTTAATAGTCTCAGCCCTAATGACCTCTCATTCTATCATAGTTAGAGTATGGCCCTCGACTTCCTCATTACCCAATGGTGTAAATGTACTCATCTTTAATCTATAAGAAAAAGAACATAGTATAAGCTTTAATACTATACAATTATGCAATGTATGATCTTATACCTAAAGCACTCATATGTAACCATTAAATACCAAGGAATGCCTAAACCAAAGCTCTAATACCACCAAATGTGACCCTCATTACCCAATCTAGTCTCTTAACTCGAATAAAGAGTGGCACACAAATTGATATCCAAACTTATAAAAAACCGTTATAATTTAAAACCTTATTTGAAAATCATTCTTATAATTTATAAAACTCTTAAATTTATGAATTATCAAAAACCATTTTGTGAGTATACTATTGGAGTCCTAGTGTCAAAATTTTGGTAGCATAACATCCGATCAAGGATACTATCCCTAATATGAACTGCCAAAAATAACACTTTTATATAATTCAAACATCACACCTCAACTCTATGATCCTTTTAATCACTCAAAGACATATAATCTCAAACTCAATCAGCAATCCACAAGGAAGAGATATCATACAAAAATCCATATACATTTAAATACATTTATAAGATTACTATAATAGAGTTACAAAACCATTTATAATATATGTTTAGGCCCAATCCCTTTATGCCACATATAAGTGCCCATACCATAATACATCGCATAATATATACAAGGATAAACAAAATACCAAAAGAAATCTTCTATTCATCTACTTGTTATATATCAGGCTTTTTCTTTAATTTGACCTTTAATTTATGCAATGCAAAAATAATGATGCGCCTATGCTTAGTGGTGTAATTAATATAATATATGTATATCAACATGTATTCATGCATTTGTAACAAATATGACATAAGTAATTACATACATAGCATAATGAAATCATGTACATATATACAAGTTAAACATCCTTAATAATAACCATTACTCAATATATCCATAAATTTATCATCTCAGTCAATTTTGTTCATATCCAATAATTACATGTTTTATTCTTCTTAAGCCTTATGTTACATTTATTATTACCATACTTAAAAGACACCTACCCAAAACTGGATAATTAAACTTTCTAGCCACATAGGTTGTATATGTGTGCAATGGCCCCTAAGGACATATACAGCTACACTAGCCTAGGTATGTGCAATGGCTTATCTGAACCTATATGATTATTGCACTACCCTAGGTGCGTGTGTAGCAGCCCTGTAGACCTATAAGCTACTACACCAGTCTAGGTATATGTGTACTGGCTCATCTAAACATATACAGTTTCTACACTAGCCTAGATGTGTGTAGTGGCTCTACGGACCTATATGGCTGCTAAACCAGCATGAGTTATGTGTAGTGGCTCTGCAAACTTATACAGCTACTACACCAGCCTAGGTAGGCACCATAGTACCCCAACAGCTGCTATACATCCTTAGTTAACTGGCCAACCTATCTAATCTAGATTGTCTAACTATATGTGCCATCACTATGGTTAATTATGTTATAAAGTACTTTAAGTGAATTTTAATAATTATCTAGTTAACCCATGACTTTAGGGGAAACTTAGTTTCTTTAGTTATATCATTTACATACCATTCATGCAATATGAACTCATTGATCATTATATCAAAAATATTCATCATTTTATGTATAATAGGCATTATCACAAGCATATTAAAATCCACATTTCATTAGTCATTTCTTTTATTTCATATCACTTTAGTATATCATAATTACTTAAGAATGCCTAAAACATCTACCAACATCAATATTTAGCTATTCAACCCCAACAAGAACATCATGGTTCATCTTATATTTATTCTCATGTCTATTTAGTTGTAATGTATTACTTGTAAGCATGAACAAACCACTCATTTCTAACATCTTATTCCACATGACATAAACTATTATACTAGCATATACGACATCAATATTTATACTAATCTTTTGCACCTATTACTAACATTACTTAATTAATCATAATATTAAAATATCATTCCAAACTCATCCTTTAAGCTTATTATCTCTATTTTTTAACAAGCAAATAGAGATTTTGTCCACACTAAAATTCATTACCAATTTATTCTTTCTCATACTAGGTTCCTCATATATCTAATTACTAACATACACCTTTTATAATTTTATAAATCGCATAACCATTTCATGCTATACACACATAATAACTATTAAGCATACTTAATGCATCATTTGGCCATGACATGTTCTTAACATAACTCATCATTTCCACCATTGACACATAATTAGGCATGCTTATAACCTCATAACACAAGTAAAAGCCATTACATGGTCATATCCATACATAAATGCATTAATTACACACCCATACACCTACTTTAACTTAAGAATTCAACACGCATAATATACAATTAATTTATTATAGTTATAATTAAGCTTATTTCACCATTAAATCCTCTTCACACCTTTTTCCTTTCCTTTCCCTTTCCCTTGCTCACTTCTCTCTACAAACATAACATAAGAAAAGCTATAAAAATCCATAAAAAATCATACACATACCCAAACTTAAAACCAACTTAATATAACTCTTCTTAGGCCCCTAGAGAACCTTAAAAAATATAAAACCAAAGAAAATAACTCTTACTTAAAGATGTGTCACTATCCACTCCGACATTTCTTCTTAAAAATCCTCTAATTTCTCTTGTGTTTCTCATAGTTACTAGTGTTCAGGGGCATAAAGGACCATGAATTAATTGTTAGATATGGAATTGAGGGGTAAAACTGAGTGAAAAAGGTAGAAGAAATGGAGGAGCTTCATAGAGAAGCCGTTAACTTTATGGAAGAAAGAGGGTAATGATACTATTCACACATTGACCCAAAATAAAGACCATTTACTTCCTTTTATACTAAGTCTTCAAATCTAATGGCCCATATTCATTCCTCTCTTAATCCATGGCCCTAATTAATTTAATTTCTTTCTCCCCTTTTTAAAATTATTTCTTCTCAATTTAACCCTTAATTAATATCCATTTTAGTCCCATAAAATCATTTAAATCAAAACCTAAAAGCCTTTGTTAACCTATGCTTAGAAACTAAGAAAAGTCGATTAAAAATAAAACTTTTGTCTTTATTTAATTTTTATAAAATAGTTCTTGTTATTCAAAAATTCCAATTTAAGTATTAAATTGCATTGATCCTAGGTCATTTTTAGAAAAAATGAAATCTTTTATGGCTCAACTTTAATTGCATCACTATTCATGAAACACTATTATAAAAACTTTACCTTTAATTTTAACCACCTTAATTACTTTTTTTCATTCTAAATTTTGTCCAAAATTATAGTATGATTAATACTTTCATCAGTCATATTAGTGTAACCCAGGTTTTGAGAAACACTATCCTGAAGAGTACTATTCTATAACACTCGTAAAACCTAGCTTCTTGAATAATACTTCTCAGGTTATGATTTGGGTTTCCAAGTAATAGGCCCCACTAAAGTGACCTAAAGGATGGTACTAGTCATAAAACTTTAGAGGGTAAAATAAGGCATAAAACAAAAGAATTAAAAGTAGCCATTAAACTAAAAAATTCTTTTATGTTGATATCTAGTGGAATGTGACCTTATTTTGAGTTAGATATATAAAGGTTAGAATGTGTATAAACTAACCCAAAATAGCAAATGCTAAAGGTCCAAAATTCTAACTAGTTTAATGATGAAGGAATTATAATTTTTTGACATCAATAAGTATTTCTTTTGAATTTTTTGTTTACACGATTGAAAAGTTAAGCATGTTTCCTTCGTCTATTTGCACAAACTTTAAGAAACCTATTAATTTTGAAATTTTATAAATTTTTTTTGTCTTAAGAAGTAATTTTTGTGATCATAAAATTTAAGAATAAATTTTTAAAGATTAAAAGAAAACTAGGAAAAAACTAACCGTTGGATCGTAAAATGGTGAAATTATGGCCATTCATGTGTTTAATATAAATAAGTTAGCTTATGTGAGTATAACACACATGATCATTTAGCTATCTTCTTCTTCCCCTTGAGTGGCCAATTCCATACCCACCGTTAAAGTCCTCCCTAGTTTTTCATCAAATAACCCAAAAATCCAAGCTAAGCAAAACCCCTGAAATTTATACTCAAATCAAACATCATCATGTCTAGTTTCTTATTTTGCTATTTATTTTATGAGAAAAATGAGATCTTGTGGAAAAAGAGAAGAAAGAAAAGTTAGGATTTTGAAAACCCAAAGCTAAGGTAACCATATTTTTGGGGTTCTAATATTTTTCTATGATATTATGGGTGCTTGGTGTTATAGTGCGGGTGTTATTTTTGAGTTTTAATCTGTGTATATTTTTCTGTGAATTTTTATAACCAAATACATATTATGGAACTTAGAGAAAGAGGAAGAGAGGCAAGCTAAAGGCAAAGAGAAGCAATAAAGTGGTATTCGGGACACTGAGAAATCGCTTTGTAAGGGTATTGAGTAAAATATGTGTACACTTTACATGTTTGTACATTTTTAGTTTAAAAACCTATTATAGAAGTTGTACGTTTAGTGGTTTAAATTGTCTTAAAATAATATTAATGGTATAATAACATTTAATATATGCTAAATAAGTGAAAACAATATAGAAATGATGATAAAATTAGTGTATGGATAAAGTGTGCACTTGGTCAAATGCTATGTAATAAAAGGGCAAACTGGTAATTTTGGACAATATGAGTAAGATATGTATAAGTGAGCTACATTTGCATAATTAATTATGTTAGAATAATGTTTGATGGAAAAGAAGGCATTATGTTGGAAATGTGGTCCATTATATGTGTTCAGTGTGTATGCATTTTTGTGTGGACATGTATTGGTTGTATGTGTAATGTAATGAAACATAAGTAGCATTGTATGTATAATTGTGATGTTAATTTTGGTTATGAAACTTAAGTAACAAATGAGAAATATGTATAGAACATAATGGTATCAATGAGGTAAAGAAAGAGACGAATGTGATTATGTGTTATGTGTAAAGAACATGTAATGTAAAATCAAATAATGTAAAGTGTCGAAAGCCTATATGTGTTAGACAACCTACTAGATAAGTTGACCAATCAACTAGGGAATTAGCAGTTACTCGATATTTGGTTTCATTTTTATACAGGTGCGGCTACTGTCAGGTCCATTTAGGCCACTACACAAGCACATATCATACATTACTATAATCTGTTATATGTTGAAATATCACAATTATTTATACGGGTGCAGCTATTGATAGGTCCGACAGAACCACTACACATAATTTTATATAGGTGCATCTATAGAGAGGTTTAATAGGATCACTACACCATTTATGATAACATGTCATGCTGGTACATCAGTAGTTAAGTCTAAAATGTAAGCCACTGCACACCATGATCCCAATGTCCAGTATTAGGATTTATATCTATTAGATATAGGCTAGTCAATCAATTAAGTAATGGAAATTATTTTTAATATATATATATATATATATATATATATATATATATATATATATAAGTCTTGATAAATGTGAAATAAGAACGTATATGATACAATTGGTATAGGGTAAGGTGATAAGTGTATGCAGGTATACAGTGTACATAGTTATGTATATGCAACTAGTATTTTTTGGTTGTATGGCATTGCATGCTTAATGTGCATTTGTGTGCATACCTGTGTAAGCATATTTTATTGAATACACCACTAAGTTTTATGTTTAGCACATCGTATTTTTTAATACATAGGTAGTAGACAGTCAGCCTTGACAACAATAGTGCAGTGTAAAGGAGATATTCACAAGAGTTTTTGGTATATTTTAGTTTATATAGTGTCATGTAATATTATAAGTAGTTGGCACTCATATATAAGCATAATATGACTAGAGTATTATGATATGTATTATGCAAAATGGTATGTTGGGATGTAAACATATTATACAGGTTATGTTTTATGATTTGCATATGTGTGGATGATTATGCTTGTTGAGATATGATTGCTTAGGAGATTGAGAGGAGATGAGGACCAGAAGGGTCGAAGTTGTTGGTTGATGATTGAGTTGATATAGAAGTGTTGTTTTCTGCAAGTTTTTAGTTAGAATATGTTATGATGTAGCCATTATATTGCTAAAATTTTGTTGTAATAAAACAATTATGACATTATGTATGATTTTCATATAAAAAAGCTAACATAAGATGGTTTTGTGTCATCTCTTATTCGGATTGGTAATGGTACAGGTAGGAGGTGTCACAATATGGCATTCCTCATTTGGATTTGGCTACCGGGTGAAGGGAAGGGTGTTACGTATTTATAACCCCAGGATTCTCAAGCATTACATGAGTTGTGTGTTTGGTTGAGTTATTCTCTTGGCTTACCAATCGATGGGATGTATGTTCAATTGAGTGAAAGTAATTGGTCTGCCAGTCTTTACATTAAAAAAAGCCATGAGCTATTAAAGGTTTAAGGTGTAGGTTTTGACATGTCCACTTCTACTATTGTATACTTCTATATTTCATTTTATAGGAATGTGTGTGTATATGTGTATACACACACACATACACATACATACATACATACATCTTAAATTAAAATGCTTGTAATGCTAATTCACTCATTAAGATTGACTTCCCTGAATTGTTATTTATCAGGTTTTAGTTAGACTTAATTTTCAATTATTAGAAGTCTAAATTTCTTCCTTTTAAACTTGATAAAATGCAAACTTTTAGTTACATGTGTTATTATTTTTTATATTATAAATAGCCATAGTACAAATTTATTTTTTTTATAACATATATCTTTCGATTATCTAATGCTATATGTGGATTTTCTAGTTTTCAAGGTCCTGTAACAAATTTATTCTTGCTATGGGTTCTAGAGGCTTAAAGCCATCCCGAATTATAGTTCCAGTCACATTAGTAGGCAGGTCATAACAATTTGCTCTATCTTCCTTAACATGTTCAAATCTAAAATCTAGGCCTACTTCTTCTTGAAGAAATTTTACAACTTGTATAGGTTTTTTCCTCTTATTTTTCTGAATTTTTTTATACTTTTTAGCCTCTATAACATTCCTCAATTTATCATATAAATCACTTGCATCCTCATATAAGCCCACATTCACATCATCTTTTACAGCATTGTCACCATAAACATATTCTTCTTTATTTTCATTTGTTTTATTTGAACTACCCCTTTCATTATGATTCCTATCCTCCTGGTATCTTAGGACACCAAATAAGGGAGTGCCACATTATGTGCCAAGGCGTTTGTCACTCTACATGCTCATTCACATAGCATGTTTCCATACATTCTCAATCACACACATCTATATTCACATTTGTTCATTATCTCATGCATTCTCATCCATGTAAATGATCAAAATCATTGTTCAAACCATATCCATGATAGAACAAAAAAAACATATTGGATTTCCAAACTAAGCCATAACAACAAATGCAGTATATATTGTCTATAGTAGTAAACCATGTTAAATACAATCCCTTACATCCAATGTTGGTAAACTAACAAACAAATGAACATGTAAAATAGTTAATAATTGTAAATATACTATAAGTTAGAATGATACAAATATGCTCTTGAGGTTATTGTGAATCCCACTTACTAATTACTCATTTTGTTAATGCTAAGCTCCCCAACCTATGTATGGAAAACCAATGCACTAAGTATAATTTCTTAGTGGTCTAAAAACAATTCCAAACGATCTCATAGTGTTATCCTCACATAAATATCACATATATTAGCACTATTCAAATAAGCATATAGTCAATTATTTCTCATCACATTTAGTCACATTCCCAATCCATTTCAAATTAAGAGATAGATATTATCATGCCATGCTAACATACAATGCATGTGTATAGCTATACTTACCCTTTCAATCATTGTCTTGTGGTGTCGTAATAGTATCAATAAGCAATTCATGCTAATGCAATAAATTTAGTAAATAGTTCATCATGATATTCATTACCTTTTTCACATGCTTTAATTTGATAATTGTAATTATTAATTACAATCAATTATAAGGCCTAGTGTATTTCAAGACTACTATAGACTGGATAACTATTATCTATTTCGCTCCTTAGAGCTTAATAGTAAAATGGTACCTAGTGGTGCTTACGCATTCGTACACATATATGGATATAATCACTAGGTTAAGCTTAATAAATGTATAGTGCTTACAAAGCTTACGCAGTCGTACCAGTATAGTATCAATTGTACGGTGCCTGCTGGGCTTATACGATTGTACTTGCAATAGTAATATCAATAACAATGTTGCAGTGTTGCTAAAATTCCTATTGGCATGCCAACTTATCCAAACGCTATCACTAGTCTAAGTATACATAGGCATTTTAGTGTTTATCAGTACTAGTATATCAGTTGCAATTACAATCCTTATCGATCATATGATATCACTAATATGCTCATAACATAGTGACAGTAGTATAACATACCCTCATGTGGCAAATAAAACAGTTTCCATATAATAGTTCAATTCACATTAATCTATCCAGATGATATCATTAGTGTCTCATATAGTTTAAGCAATCATATAGTTATGCTCAAGTAATAGGATTTCAACCATTCATGCCAATGTTTCAAGTAAAAGAAACATACCTTGGCATAGACCATTCATTCAGTAGCTCATAAATTCTTAGCATTATGCTTAAAGTGATATGTCATGTTGCCTCAAGTAATCACTACACTTTGTTCATCACATTTCACAATATAAGAATATACATTGTAACTGTTGCAAATTATTTTAAATTAATAAGGAAATCATTATTCTTAATTTCTTGAAGTTTCTTAAGAAATTCAAAGTAGTTTATTTAATTTTTATGATAAAAAAATCTTTATCAATTTATATTCGAAAACTTATATTATTCTTTTTCAAAAATTCATAAATTTTTTTGTGTAAAATCATGTAATTTATACTTTAAAGAATGCGAAATCAGTTAATTAAAATGGTATAAAAATTCCAAGTTAAAAACCTTAAATTGTTAGAAAATAAAATGTTTATTTTTTAAATTCCTTACAGGGACACAAGCATGACCTTTATAGGTTACGATCGTGAGGCCCATTTTGAACAATAATGTCAAGAAGGGTCACAGCTATGAGGCTCAATTTTAATAGTCAAAAATTTTTAGAGGGTTTATGGGCGTAACTCAAAGGGTTATAGTCATGAGGCCCGCAATATTTGATGAGTTTTCTTCTATTTTTAAGCCGTTTCTAGTCCAATTTTTATCAAATTTCAATTCAACTTCACTCCAAATCACATCCAAACACTTCATACTCATTTAATTCAGTTTAAACAACATTGAAACACAATTAATCAAATCAAAATTATCAAAATAGGCATCAATTCATCAAATCTCCAATTATGCACATAAATCCTAAAACTAACAATATCATGAAATTAATTAAAGGAAATTCGAAATTGTATTTGCACATATTGTTTTTAATAAGTGGAAAGAGGATTAAATTGATTATTCTTTATCCCTTTAAACCTCCTTATTGCTTTTTCTCCTCCTTCTCCAATGCAATAAAAAAACAGCCACAAGAACACTTTAATCAAAGGAATAATGTGCAGAAAATAGACTCTAGTCTTTATGTTTGGTGTTTTGATGGAATGATTGTAATGGTGTGTGTGAGTTTTGTGGCTTGACTTGTCTATAAAGTGAAGAGGAAAAAAAAGGGGAAAGAGGAGAAACGTCTTTTCTTTTCTTTTCTTTTATCGCAGATTTTCTCTCATATATATGCCTTGGATGAGATAGCTTAGATCAGCTCCTTAACATCCATCTAAGGGCTCATATAATATCTTGAATAAATTCCCCTTTAATACTCCTTTTAACTTTTATTTTATTTAGTCTATTAGTTGTGCAGAAATTTTTAATTAAATCCATTTGGAATTTTATTTCGACACTTTTTATTTTTTTCACTTTAATATTTTTATTTAACTACATTTTATTCACGCTAAATTTTAGGGCGTTATATTCACAGCTCTCATATGCCTCTTCCAAAATAGCCTTTCCTTCCCCATTATATCCCTATTTACTAAAGTTTGTGATGCCTAAACTCCACCAAGCCCTAGCTTTTCCCTTATGTTTGAAATTCTTTTCAAAGTAGAACCCTTTTTTGACTTAGTGGGGTACGCACTTCCAGCTTGGCTCAACTTTTCACTAACCCCAACTCCAATGTCCCCACATTTTGACTCATGCAACACATATATATCCAAGTCAACACCATTTTTTAAACCAGCAGCAGTAACAATTAATTCCCTATCAGTGGAAATAAGTTCGAAGTTCCTGATTTTTTTTTGTCTCTATAATGTAAACTTAATATCTTATAATTTTTTAGTATAGTCCCAAATTTCAAGTATAAATAGTTTATCAACATCAATTTCTACTTCATGCACCTTATTAGAAGTATACTTT
>CANXYI011202236.1:0-11291 GCA_948208565.1 Hura crepitans
AGTGTAGTAGCTCTTCGAGACCTATGCTACTGCACTAGCAAAAATCAAGTGAATGGGTTTAAAGATTAAAGATGTCATAAACTGGTCTGCTTAGTAGATTGGTTTATTTAACTGATTAATGCAGTGGCCCTCTAGGACCTACATTGCTATAATAACAAAATGAGGTGAATGGCATTAATTGTGCAAAGGCATATGAGTGTCTATCTAACAGACTAGTACAGGAGCCCAAAATAGACCTAGGCCACTATACTAGCCCTACCTAAAATTTAGAAAATGTAATAGCTGCTAAAATCCCTAAGTTGACCAGTTAACCCATCTAGTGGGTGTTTAACTAATGGGCCATGTAGCTCAATTTAGGTTTATTTTATTCACAAATTAACTTCTTATAATATTTAGGAGTGAAAATAATCAGTTATGAATTTTATTTTTTAGTTCAATTTTAACCTGGTCTAGTATGGCTATAATCAGGATGTACCAGGCAAATTTTCAACATTTATTTTTAGTTCAATAGATGCCAATATTTAAGGTATATTATGCTTCATTTTGCTGCATAATTATTTCTTAAGTAATTGTTATTTTCTATTTAGTGACATTTTTTATTTAGGTAATGGTCAAACTGGACAGTTATAGGTCATTTTGTCAAAGTTTCAGCAGCCAATTCTGGGTCCATTTCTTAACATTTTTCATTGTACTTTTCATCATTATTTTCATAAGGTTCATAGGCCCTAAGCCATATAGTCACTAAGCCATTTACAAGGTCAAACATAGGCATAATTGCCATTACATTTACTCACAAGTCATAGCCCTTAAGGCACATTTCTAGGTCAATACCATATCTTATTACATACTCATGTAAGGTTGTCTTTTAAGCTATTTTAGTTCAAGTTCTTATCCATGTAGTAACTAATTATCAATGTCCATTATTATACATCAATGAGTATACCATGTGATTCCATGTTTATGCTCAAATAGCATATAGTCATTTAGGCCATTTTATACCCATTAACTCACACTTTAAAGTACATGTCACATGTGTATAGCTTACTCAATGATACCTCATATATAAGTTAACATAGCCCCCGGGTATGTCTAAATTTTTGCATACATCATTTATTTGTTCAATGTTAATCATGTACTTAAACTTTAGATCATAATCTAAATGCATTCACACACACACTTTGGCAATTTAGGTATTTTACATCACATATGTCTCAGCTAAAGTCTAATTCACTTTCATACACATATTGATCAAGCTTTTTATATGCCAAATCATCATTACACATATAGTATAGGCTTAATGCACATATTAATCACACTTTAATCACATATAAACATTCATCAACCCTTTAACATAATATTTCTCACTTGATCAAGCATTGCACACGCTTATACCACTAACTGCTGCTCTTGGGTATACTCATTTCTCCTGCCTCCCATACAATTCGCAAGCCACACACACACATATAAATCCATTATATCTCAACACTAAAAACATTGCAATTGATTCTAACACTCTAAACATGCCATCATATAACCCTAAACCTCATAGCCACACACTAAATTCTTATCTAACATACATGGTTCCAATATTCAAGCTCATTTAGACAACCATTCAACACCTTAATAGCCTTATCTAAAACACTTTTCCCACCAAATTTCAAGGTGACATAAGGTGAATGGTCAAGTTCATTTACCTTAGTAATAACAAACACTATAAGCTTTTAAACCTCAATTCCAGCCTTCCATGGTAGTTTTCTTCTCCTTTCTTCAGCTAATGTGTTAATCAATTTCCCTTAAAAACCATTCATACACATCCTATTAGACCTTAGGCATCCTAAACAACCAATTACAACTAAGAACAACCAAGAAAATCTAAGAAAAAGTCATGGAAGCTTACCTTATACACTTACTAGACTGCTTCTAACCTTTGGACTTTTGGTGAATTTTAATTAATTCATATGAACTCCTTTTCTAGTTATTGTTTTTTTTTTTGGAATTACCCTAACACAAAAGAATAATTTTTGGTGAAATCAATTTTTTTATAATAGGCAAAGGAAGGTGATGAAAATAGGGAAATCCTCCTAGGCTAGCATCAATTCCAATAGCCAACAAAGAAGAAAATCTTATTCTTCTATGAGTGGATTTTTCCACTTGTTACCATGTTTTGTTTTGTGTCATTGCCCTCAAGCTAGCTGGCTTGGTATGAGTGGGTCCCACGACCTCCTAAGCCATCCCAAACAGCTCAATTTTTTTACAAAACTTAGGGAAATTTTTAAAAATCATAGGGACCTTAAAAAATTATGATGTTTGTTTCAAAATTTCTATTTTAATCCCCTCTACATCTCATAAATTTTTGTGGCAAAATTCCATTGATAGAGTAATTTTTAGATTGCTTTGATTTGTGTGCCAACCTAAAAAATTATGAGAATTTACAAATGACTCAGAATTCAAAAATTCTTTCACCAATGGACTTAGTGGAAATTTAGAGCTTCAAGGTATGATATTTTTGTGTTCATCTGGGAACATCCCAGGTCATTCCTAGCCCAACTCAATTTTATTTCACATATCAGTAGCTTATAGCCCGAAATAAATTATCGGTTCTGTAAAATTTTAAAATTTTGCCTTTTTCATCATTTTAAAGCTCCTCAAAGTTTCATGACTAGTGCTACTACCTTGATTCTTGTACAAGTGACCTGACACCTTGAGCATACTTTCTAGACCTCGTGGCACTGCTCACAAAGCCTCAATGTACAAGCGTTACACAACATGAGTTACTATTCACTCATTTAGTCTAAAAAATTCAAATAAATACTAAATGACATCTAACTATTAAAAATTCTTTCTTCAATAAACTCATTAGAATTTTTGACCTTTACGGTATGCCATTTTTAGGTTAATCTAGGCATATCTCAGACCATTCTTGGCACAAACCCAACTAATATCACTATTCACTAGTTTATAGCTTATTATGATTTATTGGTTCTGCTAAATGTTTTAATTATATTGTTTTAATAATTTTATGGCCCATTCAAATAGTACTTGCCCATTTTTACTGTTATGTAGTGCCCTGACATCCTAGGGACACTATTTAAGGCTCGAAAGTATTGTTCATGAAATTAAATTTCACGCGTGTTACAATTTAACTCTTCTTGGGTGAGCAAACACTTCAACTTTTATGATTAATGTATATGTAATACTTTTCTTCATACTAGTAATGTTTCCAAATCTCTAATGTAAAAGTCATAGCTACCATTTTAGTTCAAATGTAGAATGATTCCATTTTTCTATTTTGGGTTATCCAATTACTCAATCAATAACTTTTCTCACTTGTCTCAATCTACATCGTAGTCCATCATACATAACATCATTATAATCTCAATGGCTTTACCAACTTCTGACTAAATAAGCATAAAATCATGAGTTAACATAACTTTGAGCTAAGTAAAACTAGCTTGACACTTTTACATCTACTTCAAATTTATATCCTTCCTCAATAATCTAGTAATTAAGGTAGTTATTAATAAAAAGCCTTTTTGCTAATTTTCTATGATATCTAGTTAAACATAAAAAAATCCGACCTCTAATAACATTCAAAAGTAGGTTTCACTCTACTATCATTTTTAGTTGCATATGGTCCATTCCAATCGATTTAACAAGTGCTACATACTCTTACAATTGATACCTTTTCCGCCCTAGAATCATATTTACTCAACTTGGCATATAACTACCTTTCCTTTTATCTAAGAGAACCTTTCTTCTACTAAATAAACATCTGAAGATCATTTCACCATATACTTACTTTAATCATATCAGTAATTTCCTAACTTTTAGAAATTCCACGGTTTCTAACCTTTATAATTACACCTCTTTGACCTATGTCTTATACTTCCCATTTACTTATTAACTACTAACACATTTAATAATGTGACCAATCAATATTCCATTTCTAACTTGGTTAATGTATTTAAATTAGCCCTTCTATATTATGCAACATGCTATGGTAAGTAAAGGTATAATCCATATCATTAAATGCATAAATAATAGTGAACATAGCCATCATTGTAAAAAGATTAATAGGTACACAAATGTGTGCAATTATTTGTTTTATTTCTCTTCCTTTTCTTTTAGTGTATCTCATTTATATACCTCATTTTCAAGAATAACCTACAAGTTGAAAAATATCATGAAGCCCTAACCTTTTAGTAAGTCTAATTATAGCCTCTATATACTTAACTTATGAGGTTCTAAAAACATCCCTATAAACCTCCTACTAACCATATCAGAATCACATTAAGTATCACTATTCTAGTGTATGCATGTATGTATGTATGTATAATGGCATGTACATATTCTTAATACTCATCCTAGAATCACTAAACCAACTTTGATACCACAAATTGTAACACCCTTACTTAAGCAGAGTCAAAGTATCCGTTTAGAAGGTTTACTCTAATAAAATAAAAATGAAAATGTCAAATCATTTAATAACTATAAACAAATGGATTGTATCATCCCATGTAACATGTTAATCCCTTATAGATGATATCCCTAGACATAAAATGTTAACTCATCATTTTAGTTAAAATGTGTAAAGTAAATCATTGAGTCTTATGTTAACACAAGGGCATAAGTAAGCCACCAAATTTTTATAGAATATAACCAGGATCAAAACGCTTTTAACAAAATCTAACAAGTCATACTCTTTTAAGGGTATAAAAAATGAGATTAGAATTGTAAAATATATCTATATAGGGCTTTATAGGATAACTTTTGGCAATAAATCTACTCATGCTATACTAGCTATGACATAACTTCCTTTCTATAGGTATGTGCCATTAATAATACATTTTGTTTACGTAGTTTATGCACTTGAAAATAACAAATGCATTGTAAACTCAATAGTGAAACTTGGGCTTTAATGACTCTATGCATCTTTGAATATTCTTTAAGTTTCCATCTTCATCTTAACTTATGTGAGCAAACTTCATGCTACATTATAAGCTTAGTGGTATTCCAACATTACCAATATATACTCAATAAAGAGAAAATGAATACTCTTAAAAGTGATAATAAAGGCTAAAAATGGAAATTTTATATCTTAAGTCACCTTGGGTCTCTTATATGGAAAATGATTTATTAGGTCCCTTGACTAATGTTTGCATACTTATCACAACATGGAAAAATTTACTGTATTTATAATCATAATATCTTGCTTGAGATTAATATCTCTTTAGCCATTCCTCAATACGTATAATAGGCTAAATAATTAAAAGAAGTTATAGACTTACCTTAAATCCTTCACTAATAACTATGTATAATTAATCACAAGACTTAGCATATAAAATGCACTAGCTATATCTAGTAGTGCAGGTGTTGCATTCTTTATATACAACTATCAAGTAGAACTTATTATTAGGTAAGCTCTTATCATCATTAACTCATAATCTTATCCAAAGGATAAGGTTATTTATATTTTAATAACTATTATACCCATATGAAAGAATATTTCACATGCATACAAAAAGTCACACGAACAATTTGAGATTCCTTCGTATGTATTTTATTGACTTGTAGCTCAACAATAGTACATAAGATCACTACATGTAGTTAGTTTCTTACAGATGAAGTTTTATTGTATTTTAATAAAATACCATATAATGAGTCAAGCTATTCTAATCATTACTATGACATAACAACATGCTTACATGTAATGAAAAGTGAATTCTGATAAGTTCATTGAAGGTTTTACTTATCTACTTTATAGTACAAATTAACTATAACCTCTAAAAATTGTTTGCTTTAACTATTAAGCCTTCTTAGCATAAGTAATTTGTATAAATAATATATTATACTTACTGAATGCTTTATACTACTAATATTTGATGCTTGCATATGTTAGAGCTCATTTTATAGTATTTCATATTTTCTGTACTTGAAACTAATGAGCATGGTTACTTATAACCATGTTTTACTGTTATATATTATAATACATAGTCATAAATGCTTGATTCACTAAATGTCATGATGATAATTATGCCTGTATATATGTTGCTTTAGTAATTTATTTCCAATGATAGCTATAGGTAATGTACATACAATATTTTTACTAAATAAGGATAAATCAGAAAAGATAATAAATTGTATGGCTAAAGATATCACCTAATCTGATGAAGCTATAGCCTTGGCCAAATAATTGATTGAAGGTACATCTAATGCTAAATTGATAACTGATAAAATACATTTTATGATACCTACCTGATAATAGATAAAAGCCATATCTAATGCCTTACATACTACGGTCCCTACCCTAGCATGCCAATTCTATCCTATCTTGAGTTCTAGTAAGATAATACTGTGGCTTTGTTTAATTTCACTGTAAGAATTTATAATACACTATTTATTCCTTAAAGTTTATTTCTAATGATTGTAGAATTTCATGTATTCTATTTCTTATGAATTTTACTTATGTAAATATCATAATGCATATCTCATCGAGATTGAATATATGGTTATTTACTATTCTGTTCTATGCTAATTGATGTGTAGTCCATAATAAAATTAAAGATGCTTATGATGTCCATAAGTTTATTTTGACATGTTACCATATGCCAAATGTTCAAAATTACCTTATTTATGCCTACTCATATATACTTATAACACATATCATCATGCATGGACATATAAGCATATTTTTTTATTTACTTAAGCACATAACTTCATGTAAATTTAGTTTGCTTACAAAATCCATCATACATAATAACACACAAAATCATTTAAGCATATAACATTTTATATTTAATATGCAAACATGGAATTCTAGTTTAATTACTTATGCCAAGCATTTAATCATTGTCAATACATAGGATTATAGCTACACATTAAATTACTTAGGTATATGTATGAAACTTTATCCAATATTTATAACTATTGAACACCATTTTAAATTTTGATTAAAAAACTACCTATTTTAGTGATTTTAAGCTCTAAAGAATAAGGCTTCATTAAAATACCTACCTTAGAGATCCCTTTTGCTCTAACTCAAGCTTGAACTTTACTTTTTCCTATTTGCATTTATCTTTAGCTTCACTTTTGTCCTTTTCTTCTTTTACACATAAGCAAAACATTCCATCATAACTACATATTCCTTATACAATTGTAATATATAACTATTAAGTTGATTAAATACAACTTGTTTGATATTATGTGCATGAACACATGGGTTAAACTTAAAAAATCATGCTATCCTACCCCAACTCCACCTTAAAGCACTCTTATAAAAACAACTCTTGCTATTGCACAATTCTATCAAAATAAGTCTAGCAAGTCTATTATTCTTTAATAGCCAAATACACCTTTAGTTAGATGTAAGCCCTAGAGCTTATGTAATAAGGTTATGTTCCTATGTTTAAACCTTATGAATTAATGTAAAAGGAATTTCTCTCTATATCATGGTACTTTTATATATTACTTATAATTGTTTACAATGTATTAAACTATGTTAAAAAGTCCCTAGTATAAGATCATAGTAACAAAGGAAATCATGAAGTGTTTATCATGTGAGATTCTTATTGCATGCAAATTTGATATACCTAAATATCCTTGATTATAGTATTAACAAGATGGGGCATTGTTAATGTGGATAGATCAGCAAATGTTATTACCTTTTGATTAGAGTAAATAGTAGTTCTCAAAAGTTGTAAGCATAGAGATGCTTAGAGTTAACTTGTGGATACTCACTTAGGAAGTAATTATATCGAAAACCTATGATGAGATCATGACATGGATACTTAATCTATATCAGTGAAATTATCTCATCAAATCAGTGGTGCAAGTATCTTTAGACTTAAGATCACTAACTATCTTAAATATAGACTGTCAAACTATAACTCCAATGCTTTTACTTCAAACAAGTATACATAGCGAGGTGCTTAAGTATGTCATGATATATTTGAAGATAGGGTAGTAATGGGGAGTTTGTCTTATGGTTTTGATTAGTAATCTTTATTTAGGAATCTTTGAGCAAAGTAAGATGCCATGTGTAAATGGGATTCACATAGGTCATTTTCGAAACAAAGGTGAAATTATCATAACAATATATCCCAAGCTTATTTAGACATATTTATTTAATCTATGACTTAATACAATTACATACTTTAAATTGGATGGGATGAAAGATGATGAAAGGAGTTTATTGCACTGTAATTATACATAGAAGGGTTAGGTTAAACTAATTGACTTTTTAGTGTTTGGGTAGTCATGAAGCATGGCTAGATGGCTCTCTTGACTTATATGTGAGTGTATTTATCAATTGGTGGATTGACATAGATTTAATAATACTGAATCTATAGAGTCTCAGTTGGACTAGGACGCTAAGTCACTATATACTGCAGAGCTATTCTAGAAACCTATAGGGTCACACACATAAAAGGAGTTTAAAGAAAATTCAATGAGATTAGATGTTTTAATAAAGTTACATATAATTGGAAGGTGAATTAAGAATAATAAATAAGCAAATGGGCTTTGGGCCCATTTACAAATGGGAAGTCTAGAAAATAAGGGGTTTTTTTTTTTAGAAAATCAAGGTTTTTGGACTTAGGCCTAGATGAGTGCAAATTTTAATTATTCTTGCATCTAATTTTTTATGGGATTTTAAAATGTTTAAAAGGATTTAATTAAGAGTAATTATTAATTAAAATGGGGCCTAGTAGTGCCATATAGGTTTAATGAAAGTGGAGGCCAAAGCAGATTGCACATAAGCCTATTAAAAGGCTTATGCGCATAGGACTGATAAGGCCCGATGTGTGGGTCCAATAAGTTTCAACTTAGGGCTGATTTTGAGTTTTAAAATTTGACCTAAAAATAGTTTATTTAAAGTACAAATAACTCTTATATCTATAGCCACCATATTCACATTTTCTATAGTAGAATTGCTGTAGAGAACAATTAAAAACACAAATTTCTTCTTCTTACTTCATTCACTTGAAAATCCTATTAGCACCTGGATTTTCAAGTTTCTCTCTTCTAAGAACTTCTTATGTGTAAACTCTTTAAGATGTTCCCAAGTAAGGATCACTATGGTTTGCAACACCTTGGTGAGAGGAGAAAAAGCAAAGAAGAGTTGCACATAGGAATCATGTAGAGAATTTAGGGTAAATTATTATTCAATGATTTCCTCTAATATAAATTTTTAATTTTTCAATATTTTGATATTCTAACCATTGATTGGGTTCTATGAATATTTTATTTCCACTGTGCATGAGTTCATGGAAAACCAACAATGTTATTAGAGCAAGGTTTTATCGAAAAGTTGAAAACTATCAAATTTTATTGGTATCCCACGTTTATAATTTAGTTTGACTTTTTTGTATGATTTTTTTTTTGGTTTTATTCCTCTTATAATAGTTAAATATGGATTATAGCTAATTAAAAATAATTTTTTTCTAGCTTTGCAAATTTATCAGATTTTATATGCTTGAATAGACCAAAGTTATGAAAATTTGTTATGCTAGTCGACTAGAATATTGCTATTTGGTTTGATTAGTTATTTAATTGGTTTTAAAACCAAATTTTATTTTTACCTTCCTTAATGCCCAAATGTTTAATCTATGGTTGATCAATAAAATTATATTTTATTTGATAGTTAAAATAATTAATTAAATAATAAACTCAGGTTCTAACAACATTTATGGACTAGTTTTGGAAAATTTTGTTTAGTCCATTTTATTAATGTTTTTAGCCCTAAATTATTTTTTCTTAGCTTTATAAAGGATGAAAATATAATTCTAGAGCTGTCTAATAAAATTAGATTTCATTTTTATTTTTAAAAAAATCATTACATACAGTTTTTGGCTTTTTTTCACTGTAGAAATTGGCTAAACGAGGAAAATTTTTTTGAAATGATTTCTTTTAATTTTATAGCCCAAAATTTTTTTATCAGTTCTTTAGGAATTGAAAAGTAATTCTAGAGCTAATCAATAAAGTTTAATTTTATTTGATAATTAAAAGAATTTTTGTTAACAATCTTGGTTATTGATAGCTCCTATAAAGCTTATTAAAGTTTTATTAATGGTGTCAAAATTTGAATTTCCTTTCTTTCAATTTGAAACCTATTTGTTCATAGTTATTGGATAATTATAAAGTGAATTTAAGTGTTTTTTTAATACCTAAAACTAATTGCATGTGAATTGGATTTATAGTTTTGTAACCATCACATGAACATTTATTGTATTCACTATCGACAATGACCAACAAATTAATTTTGAGTTCATGAATTAGATTGATTAATTTGGATTAATTTTATTGGGTAATTGTATATGATTTTATATGTTCATGCTTGCTCAAATTGGTCAAAAATCATTTGGAACAATTATTTTACAAAATAATGCAAATTAGTTTATTAGTAAATGTTACAAATTGGATTTTTGGCATTAAAGCAATTCAAAGTTTCAAATTAAAAATTTTCTAGATTTTATTTGAAATTTGCTACTGGAGTTGATCTAAATTTAATTAATTAATTGGATTGAACAATTAAATTTGTAAATTAATTTTTTATTAGACCGATAGTTAGAAGAAAATCAACATGTTCAAGCATAAATACGCCGATAATTACAAAAACAATTTTCAATTGTATTGAAAATTTTTTCTTTTCAGAAATGGTTACTAAATTTGAAAGGATGTTAAATATGGAATTAATTTGATTAACTAAAGTAGTGAGATTAATTGCCATATTTAAAATTTCACAAAGATAAGCATATATGGCACGTTAATTTTGCAAGAGTTGTAAAATGAAATAAATTCAATTAAATGGGATTCAAAAATTCCAAGTTAATTATATATGTTAGGGGTGTATGTTTGGCATGATGACTAGTTATGGACAAAGATCAATGAGTTTGATATACATTGCATGAATTTTTTCTTTTGTTAAATTGAGCCCGCATGTTCCAACCTTTTCTCTTATTTCTTTATTGTATTTCTCTTCTCATATGTAATGTGAGGTCTTCTAACTCATGTGATATGTAATAGATTATGTAAGGTTAGATTAAGATGTAATGCTTGAAAATCCTAGTTTTATGAATAGTACTTTTTAGGATGTATATAGTGATACTTAAGACTCGAGTCACACTAATGCTATAGAATGGGAGTATAACCTTAAAGTTTTGCATATTAACATGTAGATGAGTTAATGAATAATCCAAAATTTTTTATGAAGTTCACTGATATATAACATTAACCCATTAGTGGGCTAATTTGTAAAAATTTATTTTCTCTATTTTTGTGTGTTAACACACATT
>CANXYI011202241.1:0-11351 GCA_948208565.1 Hura crepitans
TATTCCACCACTGAGTTATATGCTTAGCGTGTCGGTGTTTCTGATGCGCAGGTTAGCTGAAGAGCGAGTCAAACAGCGTCAGGCCACCATAGTGTAGCTGACATCTGATCCTTGTTGGTATTTTCTTGTCTTTTTGTAGTCGGTATGTATATGCACTCATGTATAAGTCAGAGTGGGTAGGATTAATGATGTAGAATATAAAAGCTGTACTTATGTACTTATGACAGTGACACCTACTAAAAGTATTAGACAGTACTATATATATATATATGTTGATGGGTTAGACACCCTGTTGTTGTGGTTGTGATGTGAATGTAATTTGATTGTGAATTCTAGAGGACTAAAGGGCCCAGAATTGGTGGATGATGATGATGATATTTAGAAGTGTGTTTCTCTACAGGTTTACCAGGGTAGTATTTCTCAGGTAGCAGTTATGCTGCCCAAAATTTTTAAAATGTCTGGTAGTGACAGGGGGATATTTAGATAGATGAATTTGAGCAGTAATTAAGAAATATATCACTGAAATAGGTTTTAGGGATTCTGAAAGGGAAGGAAGTCTAAGCTAGAGTAGAGTTAAAGGAAAACCTATTGGGGAAACCCAAGGATGGGTGACCTCAGTGGGAAGTAACACTTCCGATTTGTTTCAGGTAGAGACAGGTAGGGGGTGTTACATAATTATTCTTCCAAAACCTAACATTTGTCTTGTTGCTAGCTTTAAGGTAAGATTTAAGGCTCCTTTCATTCTTCATCTTCATTCATTCTTTTTGGATCTTTTCTTTAATTGAGGATCTCTCGGGATTAATCAATATGTGAGGTGGATCTATGTAATCCCACATCGATTATAGGAGTAGGTTAATGTTTTAAATCATTTTTATCATATTTTAATCATTTATTAGAAAATTATAATTGCACTTGTTGAAACTGATGCCTAAGTCTACACGAACTTATTCAAATGGATATTAAGGTCTGTGTGGATCTATTATTTGAATATGTATATAATATGATGCGTGAACAGACTAATGTTCGATAATAGTTTTATATTCATCTTCTATACTTTGTTTTAACATTTATTTAATGTATAATAACATATGTTTTATCTATGTTAATCATTATAGCATGTTAATATTTTGTGTTGCTATTTAATATGTCTTTATAATTAATCATAATCATTCTATTATCATTACACATGAAACTTACATTCTGAAACCAAAGTAAAGGTCACACAGATTCCCTTTCATAAGGAGTGTAGTCCACGCAGATGTCTATTTTGAAAGAATGTGTTTTTATATTGTCCATATGGATGTTTTTATGTTGTTTATCTCTCTTTTAATCATTAATTGCTCTAATCACCACTTTATTTATAATGATTTTTCATGCACATTTTGTATGTATTTATATCTATATGTGTATCTTTAACATGCATTATAATACCTATATTTGTTGTTATTAAGTCCTTATGAACCTCTATTTGTGTTACTAATGATTTTCTTTTGAGTTGTGTAAGATTAAACATCCTTGCTAGATATAAGGTCTAGATGGGCATATCAATTATGACATTTTGTAGTCTGCATAGACATAGACCAAGGACTATATCATGTCTGTACGGACTTAGAGATGCAGAAATAGACCAATTATTTATTCTTTGTTTACTTATTTGGTTTTGTACCTTTTATCTCTTTTGCTTATTTTAGGTTTTAATAGATAGTTTAACAACTTTTTTTGCACATAAAAAGCCTAACCTCACCTCAATGATTTTCTATTTAATTGACTGGTGTTTTCTTAATAAAATGGTTTTAAGTTTTCCTTAATAGAAGTCACATAAAAAATGAGTTTTAACAAAGGCAATCTCCAAGAGATGGGAGTTAGGCAATTACCACTAATTCCTATAGAATTATGGGTGGTTTTAAAGTCAAACAACAACTAATAAATGACCCAATATATTGTGCTCAATTTACGTTTATGCTTTATTAAATATTTTGAATATTGTAACTTTTTTTCTTTATATGAAAAGGTGAAATGTATGATTTCAATTATAATGCTTGCTTACATGATATGGGATTGAAAAATGTTAGAATATAAAGGAAGGTATATTATAAGGGCATAAATAAGATATAATTTTGAACTCTTTTTGGGCAAAATATTAGTGCTCTTAGTATAGAGCCAGATGGCAACTCTAAACATCAACCGCGTCGTCCCCGGTACAACATAAAAATCTATAGTGGCGACTCCACTAGGGATAAGAATTGAATCTAAAAGTGCCCAAATCATATGCCTTCTAATATTTAAATTTTTATTTGTCCCATGCATTTCATCTTATATAAATTATGTCCCTTTTTAGTCGATATGGTGTTGCAAACCATGAACCCATTTTTCATTCAAAAATGGTGAATTGCTAGCATATCCATCACTTACAAGCCTCATACCTTCAGGTGTATCAAACGGTGAACTAACTGATCACTATTACCCTTGATTGGATAGGCCCATTAGAAGGGATGCCCACTTATGGGAATGATAAAGTCTTTTTAGACAAAACTGTGAAGCCTAATATAGTTAAACTTAGCAACTTCCCCTCGGTTGTATGAACCTAAGTGTTTGTAATTGCATTATGATTGCTATATGGGCCTATTACATTTAACCTTATTTCAAGTGAGGCCAAGCCTAGTGTGCCATTTATCTAGAATAGGCCTATCCTAATTTCACCTCAAATAAGATTTAAATGTCATAAGCCATTATCCTTGCATGCACTTTAAATATAAGAGGTCAATATGCTTAATTAGGCTTATAATCAAACTTATGCATCCCCTGATGATGTTTAGGTAAGCCAACCTAGGAAGAATTGCTAAGAACACATGTGTAGGAGTAATAAAGTTAGAAGACTTATTACTTGTATTTGTCTTTGTACACTCTAACGTGTATCTTTGCATAACATTGTCAATCAACATTGTACCTATGAACTTTTTATCTTCCTTGTTTTTATGAAAACTCACACCTTGTATCTCATGAGTTTTTATATTCCATACATTGTAAACGCACTTCATATAGGTTTAGGTATATCTCACACTAGCACATGTCATTTCTTGACCATACATCCTTAGAATTGCCCCCATAATAGAATCTTATAACCTCTACCATATACATATAGGCATACCAATAGCTTCAAGCACACATATTCTTGTATAGGTCTTGTAACAAATGTTATAACACACATAAATTTTTTTTCTTTTCTTATGAATACATACACCAATACTTATCATATTTGTTTTCTAGACATCATTCATACATAAAAACATCATACATATCACATAATCTTAGATAATTCATGCATCACGACTAACCCTTTGTTTTGCTGCCACCATTGATCCGTCGACAAACTAACAAAAGTAGCAATCATGTTTGGAGATGAAGTAGTAACAAGGGCCATGCTAAATAAAATTCTTTAAGACATCAAGAAGAGAATAATGGTCAACATAACCAATGCACTACCAAGTATATATGCCTGAGGAGATAAATGCCAACCTTTTATTGTTAACAATGGTAAGAAAGAAATGGTTAATGAAGAAGACGACTAGGTTTCTAACGAAGAAATACCACTTGTTATGCCTAGTTATAATAGGGTTTCACCACCTAAGTATGATAAAGAGGATTCTATCAAAGAGCTTAATGATAAACTGGAAGCCATGAATTATCTAGTGACCGAGGGCAAAGACATTAACCTAGAAGCCATTAGCTTGAAGCTTGATCACACCATACCCTACATGTTTAAAATACCAAATTTAATCAAGTTTGATGGCACTTCTAAACTGAGGACTCATTTGAAACATTATGTAGTAGCTATGATGTTGACCTATCTATTACAAGCATAAATAGTAAGCTTGTTTTATATGTCTCTAACAAGGCAAGCCCTAGATTTGTACCACAGCTTGGAAAAGAAAGTGAAAGTGAACTAGGAAGATTTGGCCTATGCGTTCAACAAGCAATACTTAAATAATGCAACTGTTAAGGTGGCCCTCAAAGACTTTGAACTAGCCTACCAAAAAACCAACTAGTCCTTTTCAGAATACTTAGAACAACGGAGGACCAAAGTGCTAAAAATGAGAAACAAAGCTGAGGACATTGACTAGATTAAAATGTTCATCAGGAATGTCAATAATTACATGAATGTTAGAATCATTGCCAAAGGCATCATCACATGGGAACAACTTAAAGACATAGCCATTGATGTGGAAATGACCTTCTATAATAAAGGATTAAAAAATAACAAAAGCATTAGAAGCAATGATGGTAATAACAGCTTAGGTCTAACTGTAGATGTTAACATAGTCAACACACACTGCTTCTCTAAATGGGGTAGACCTTTGTCTTGGTGTTTGAACAAGCTCATAAAAGAAGAGAAACTTCAACCATTACCATACCAACCTCCGATTGGGCCATTTTTAGCTCAACATAGGCATCATCTATATTATGCCTATCATCAGAAGGCATAACATCTCATAGATGATTGCAAGAACCTTTGTCATGCCATTTAAAATCTCATTAATGCCAAGCAAATACCTAGTCTAGAAGCGAGAAGCTCCACCAATTAATCTTCTTTCTCTTATTTTAGTTTAGTTTTGAGCTTTTGTAATCTTTTAAAAAATAAGATGATAAATTTACATTCAGATATTTGTATAGATACATTTAAGCTTTGATCATGGGGATCACATTTTTGCAAAGTAGATAAACTTTAGCTCCCTCTTGAAAGATGGATTAATAATTAATAGGCATCACGAGGAATCATACACAATATTAGGCATCACCACCAAGGCATCCATACATTATAATGCTTAAGACATGTATCATAATATGCACTTTGTTGCAATAGTTCATATCATCCTCACAAACTTACATCTAGTCACACCCTATATTAATCATTCATGCATTGTCACCATGTTATGCATTACATCATAAGCCATATAGTATTAACACTTACCATACTATTTTCATAAGTTGTACAAGTACAACACTATTTTATGACTTCACGCATTCATGCATACTACTTAGGCTTAGTCATGCATCATTCATCCATACATACATTACCATCCACCTTGTATCACCTCACCTAATGTAGGTGTCACATGCATTCATTCATTTAATATTGGACCCTCACCCATATCTATATGCATTTGTATGCATACATTTGGCACACTATACCATGGTAATAATGTATTATTCATCATGTAGACTTTAGTCACCTAGTATCACCTCATCCAATATAGGTGTCATGTGCATTCATTTATTTAATATGTGAATCTCATCCATATCCATATGCATTTTTCATTACCCCTACATCATAATTAGGGTACACCATACATAACATCATAATGTTTGAAACATGCATCATACAACATTAATCATGTATCACGCTAACTATGGGATTATCCTTCACTTAGGCTCTTCTAAAGAAAAGACTCACCCCTTTTTTTTTCTTTTTACACTCTCCATCACTAAAAATGGCAAATAGGCATGAAGACAGAGGCAAAAATCAGCTTGTGACTAAAGGCATGATGAACAAAGTGATGATAGCATTGGAAGGAAGGATAATAACATTCATAAAAGAAAAGATTAGAGAGAGCTTTAGTCCTAAAGTTAAATAACAAGGTGCTCAGGGAAATCCAATAGACATAAACTTAACTAATGAGTCAAGCAATGGCTAAAGAACTGAGCTAAGGAAGGTTCTCTATAGATTTTCCCATCTAAATAAGCCCTTGTCAATGATGCTTAAGTAAAAGAGAGAGATAAGCCTCACTCGACCCTTAATAGTTAAACATAAGTCCTCATCATTTCCACTTAACCATTGCCATAATTTATACTATGCTTATCATCAAAGGACTGGCCATCTAATCAACAACTGCAAAACCCTATGTTGAGCTATCCAAGACCTCATATATAGTGGTGCAATACCTAATCATGAAGATCACCCATTACCTGACCTCACTGCCATTCCTCAATTCTCTGAAAAGCAAGGTTCTTTCTTCTTGACCTTCGGTTTGCCACCTCATAGGCTAACTATTGACCAATTATAAAATCATGCCAATCAAGGATATGGAAGGATTCAATAAAGATATGATAGATTGTCTTTATTTTATTTTATTTTCTAGTATTTTCTTTTCTTTATGTTAGAACAATTAAAGTTTAATAAAACATTATTTTGGCTTTTCATGAGCATCTTTGTTCACCTCATTAATTGCATAGCATGGTACTTTTGGAAGTGAGTTGAGAGATTTAAAAAAAATAAACAAAAATAAACAAAAAAGAAAAAAAAGAAATAAACATGATCAACTTAGTACACATGTATCACAAATAGTTCATGATTTTCATAAGAATAGCTCACCACTACTGCACATAATTCTAAAGCTCAAGACTTGTTCTTTCTTTCTAAGGCACCAAAAATATCCTTAAATATGAGATGAGAGATAAAAAAATGGGGGGTAACTAAACCAAAATGAATGCTTCTTTCCTTCAATCTTAAAAGAGGTCTAAATTAAATAGGCTCCAAAAATTAAAGCATCAAATTCATGTTTCCAAAAATAGTTTTCTCTAATCAGTTTCTTCAAAACCTGAGAATCATTCTAAACATCAAACATTTTTCAATTCTTACTCATATAAAAATCCAAGGTTAGAAATCTCTAAATGTCAAAACTCCAAAGCCTACAAGAATAGAAAGATTTACCATAAGTCTTAAACAATTGAGCATTCTCTTTTCAACTATGGTTGTTGATTAATCAAGAGCATAAGCCTAGGCAAAAGTTAGAGAAATTGAGAGAAAATAATTAGTTAGAAAATCTTTAGACTAGCTAATAATAGGGATATAATCGATGCAATATATGGAAAGGTTAAAAGAATAACATCAATCAACTAAATTAAAGCACCCATTGAGAGACATGTGGCTAGCACCCATAAAAACCACCAATTTATTTGAGAAGTTCCCTCTACCTAATGCATAATCAAAAAAGGTATTAGGGGTACAGAGCTAGTACTCACACAATTTATCTATCGATTGGAGAGAACCCTTTAAGACACCTAACAACGTATGCTTTAAAGCCATGAAACCTTAAATCATCCTATTGAAGAAATTCCATACACTTCATATCTAGCCATTCTAGAGGATGCAAGTTTAGACTCAATTGATCAAACATAGCATGATCAGATCCCAAGCCTTAACCAAATATGGATAAGCTAAATTGAAAAAAAAGAAGAAAAAAAAGAGAAAAAGAAGCTCATTAGGTTAAAAACTCTCAAAGGATAGCTTAGGGAAAAATATGAGCATACCTTGCTAGACCTAAAACCCATAAAAGGTGGTTTAGGAAAAAATTAGAGGTTGAGAGAAAATATTTAGCTGGAAAATCTTTAGACCAGTTAATAACAACGGTACCATACTATGCAATCACATTCATTTGCTTGCTCTATCTCTTGTTCATTATAATCATTCTTAAGCCACATGTGCTTACATGCTTTCCATAATAAATTGAAATTTTGGGTCACCAACTTTATGGCACATTCCATTTAACCTACTTCTCTCCTTTGTCATGGAACATTTCACTTCCTTTCTCCACCTTCTCAACATCTAATTTCAACCTACTTCTCTACACCTTCCTAAACCTTTTCATCACATTAATTTGACCTATTTCTTCATGAGACATCTCATTCACATTACCCTAACCTAACCTACCACTTCACACCTTCAACTCGAGTTTTATATGATGAGTTTGAGGGGAGAGTGATCTAAATAACAAAATATGCACTAGCTCATACACCCATACATCCATTTTAGGAAAAGATACACATTTGCCTATACATACATCTATCTTTATCATTCGTCCATCATAAGAGAAGATTCATTCATAAGAAAAGATGCATTTATTTTCCAATATACATCTGGCTTTATCATTCATCCATCATAAGAAATGATTCATTCATTTATTCATCTAGGGAAAAATACATTCATACATCCATCTGAGAAAATAAAAGTTAGATTTACCATTCGATAATCTAGGAAAAACTTAAGCAAAGGCAAATACACCACTTCATTTACATTCATCTATTAGGTAGTCAAACATGTAAGTCACCATATTCATCACTCACTTACCATATCACATTCATCACAAATACATATCAAGTACACATATGTACTAGTATAATGAAATTCATGCATTCATCTAAAGAAAATTAAGTGCAAATATGTATATGCACATTTATAATACATACATGCAAATATTTCATTCATGTCTATTTAGTATGTATAAACATGCATTAACTCACACCCATTCCATAGGATATGCATCAATTCATCCATATTTGTGCACATGTGTCAACATATCCTTTTTCATATTCGAAACATTTAAATATGCTAACATACTTTTTCCATGCATACAACTATGCATCAGGCCTTATCAATACTTTCAATGCATGTAATAATTTATCAATCTTTAAGCATCATTACTTTTTCCCATTAATACTCTTTCCATATGTATGTAAACATACATCAGGCATTATATGCATGAATACATGCATCTTTCGTACACATTGACATGTTTTTCCTTTACATAAAAACATGCATCACTCACTTTTTATGTTTCCTTTACATGAAAACATTCATCATTCATCTCTATATTTTCATGCATTAATCCTTTGCATGACAGCATGCTATGTTTATCTCATCATTCTCTTTATGCATGAAAACATGTATCAACCATCATTCCTCATTAATACCTTTATGCATGAAAGACATGCATCATTTATAATTCTTCAATACACTTCTTATAAATGAAAAAATTTATAAATACATCTTTCTTTAAATCTACAATAAGTTTTTAAGTTTTTTATGCATGAAAGCATGCATCATCCATTATCAACACCTTACATGAAAACACATACTAATCCTTTCACTTGTGCATTAATCCTTTTTCCTTGTATGCAAACATGCATTATCCCTTTTTCTTTACATGGAAACATGTATTCATACATTTTTATTTGAGTTATCGATAAAGTTTTCAAGCTCTCTATGCATGAAAAAATGCATTATCCTTTTTCTCTACATGAAAGCATGTATTATTCTAAATTACAACATATTTTTCATGTATGAAAACATGCATTTTCCATGTATATTAACCATAAATACAGCAAACTACCAACTTTCCCAAGTTGGCAAGAGGTGCAAATGACAAGCCATAAAGAGGTGTAAATGACAAGATGCCAAGAGGTGCAAATGTTAGGCTACCAAGAAATACAAATGCCTAGTTGCCAAAGGTGCAAATGACAGGCTACCAATAGGTGCATGTGATGCTAGCCACCCATTTGGTACACCGGACTGAATAGCGGATGCGCACAAAGCATAACGATATCCGAAATTCATATACAAAAACCCGTCCCAATTAAAAATTTTTATTACTTAAGACATTTTAATACTTAAGAAGATGTAAAAATGTGAAAACAGTTTTGGCATGCAGTACGGGTATCAAGTGGGGTCATCGTGTTAGAATTTTGACTGTATAACAGCTATATCGGGATATTTTCCCAAATAGTACCTACTTTGAAAACACTTCTATAATCATGGTAAAATAATTCCTCGACCAGCTGGGTCCTTCTAACTCTCCAAACTCATCAAAATGACATATCACATAAAATGGAGCCTTAGGCTCATCAAAACATTATATAAAAACTCAATGGTGCCTCAGGCACCCTTAGTAGCACTCATCACATGCGGAAGTAAGAGATATCATACAAGTCATGCAATGTAATTTAAAATAATGTATTAAAGGTTTACAAAACCATATAACACTTAAAGTTACAAAACCAAATTAGTTTACATAGATTAGGCCTAATCCCTCTATTAGATCACAAGAGTACTATAAACACTATTATATCAGTATACATTTACAAAAGAAACAAAATATACCTAGAGGGCAATTCTTCACGTCTCTTGTGGTGTAGAAGCTTTGACTCTAATATGTACTTTTTTTTAACTTACGCATTGCAAAAACAAGCAATGCACTAAGCATAAAGCTTAGTGGTGTAATCACTTTAACATGCACACTTATGTTTAATCGGACATGCATTAGCGATAGACATTATGCTGAAATAACTTACATGTCACACAACATGTATTAATCACATGATATAATAGATACATGTTCCTATACAGCGTAGAGTAAGCAATAGGCTTAAGAATATGATCAACACACAGTCAGTATAACAATTTGCATGATATAAACTCACGTATGTATTTTATCACGTACGGACAACCTATAAGCATATAAAATGTATCCACATGTCATACTTTATATATATGCCATGAAAATGAGATCATATGTCAAGTTATATTATGTCATCATTAACCATGATAGTTATTAGTTTAATTAATGCCTATACTATCAAGACAACTATCTAAGGCTAGATAGCGGATACATGGTATCATGCCTGAAGGCTTACAGTATCATGCCTGAAGGCTCACAGTATCATGCTCAAAGGCTAGTGCTCGTTAGCACAATAAAGTGACCCATAAGTCCCATACCCAAAGGTATGCTAGCAGCTGCTAATATCCTAGTTGATCGATCAACCTATCCAAACTAGTTTGTCTAGTGGTATAGGCATAACTAAATTGATCATGTTCTGCCATTTTAGTTATTATTAACAAACATAGCAATTATTGCTTAGTTTAACATATGCATAACGGGTTCATACTTATTACTGTATACACATATCACATAGGCCAATAGCATATAGCAAGGCTTGTAACTCACATCCATGTCATATATCATGAAAATAAGTTATGTCGCTAACTTAGACTTATATATACACCTAAACACATTAACATCTCATTTTTACTTTTATACACCTGTACAAACTAACATACACATTATCAACACATTTATGCCATACTCACATATAATTAAGCATTACTCCCTCAAGTACATAGCTCGGGTTTCACGTATAGACAGTTCAAGCATATGGCCACATTTTAGGCAAAACCACTTATCAAGACTCACTATGTGCATTACATGGCTTAACCACATCACAAGGCCAAAACACATGTCATATCATATCTTCACACTTTATAAACATGCATTAAGATCATAAAACATGTCCATGCAGTCAATTTCTCAATATGGCATGATTTAGACACTTAGCATATCATATGTGACTTATATGACTACTAAGAATCACATATAAGCACAACACATGCAAATTACATCTAATCACCATTTATAGCAATTATATATATATATATATATATATTAATGCACATATCACATAGGTTAGGCATTTATCCATCTCATTTACAATATGGTCACATCACGCCAAAAATGGCATAT
>CANXYI011202305.1:0-21515 GCA_948208565.1 Hura crepitans
CAGTATAGAAAATCATGGTAGATTAGGGTGTATGTGCATTTGTATATAATGGAGCAATGGTCTGCATGGAGGTTAAATCATATGTGTGAATGTATGAGTTAAGGTAAGGTTAAGGCTTAAATGAGTTAAATATGTGAGGAAATTGTACATGGCATAATGATTTGACAATAATTAGAATGTATGTACACAATGGCAATATAATAGTATGATAAGGAAAAGGGTTAGTGTCCTAACTATTTGGCACATTCGAGTGTAATAATGTATGAAACCATAATGAGGTAAGTAAAACCTATTATTGTGATGTATTATTCAATACTAGTGTAAGGATAGTAAGGAAATAAAATATTGATGAGACACATATTGAATGGCTAAAGTAATGTATAAGGAAAAAAATGTGTGTGCAACACATATTGAATGGCTAAAGTAATGTATAAGGAAAAAAATGTGTGTGCAACCTCGTGTTTCGTAAATAAATCACAAAAGAATGAAAAGTTAATAAATAAGTAATTAGTCTAGGTGATAAATGGGATTGGCCTATATTAGCTAGATCTAGATAAGTTAATCGGTTAACTAGAGAGTTAGCAACTACAAATGACATTGGTCCATATGGATCATGGCCTAACTATATTGTATGGTGGGTATAGCCACTGAGGTTATGGATGTGAACCCTACACACTTTGGGTATTGGGAGGTCTGCACGGGGTAATCCCTATTACCTATATTGCCTTGGATGTTGGGAGGTCCATATGGGTTGATCCTTGCTATCCACTGATGGTGGGGTATTAGGAGGTCTATTAGGGTTAATCCCTACTATCCCATTATTAGGAGGTATAATAGGATTGATCCCTACCATTTTGGTATTGGGAGGTTTAGATGAATCGATCCTTGAAATCAGATAGATATGGGTAGGTGCAGCTGTCGAGGTCCATAATATAGGCCACTACACAGCTTTAGATCTTGTTAACCAATGTTAAAAGTGTTATCTTCTGAGCGACATAAAAGTAAAATGAACACATTGATTTGCTATGCAATTGTAAAGTGATGTAAATCAAATTAAAGCACAAATACTTAGTTTAGCTATGGCGTATAATATGACAACTTAATTTTTTTAACATGGCTGTGAGGTAAGTTAAAACGATATATAACTGGCAAGCCAACAAAATGGTAAAATATCTATGTGTGAATGACATAATTACATGATGCATAATGCATTTAAATTTCATACAATGCATGTTTCATTAAATTCACCACTGAGTGTATACTCAGTGTGTCAATTTTTTGATACATAAGTAATAGGTAGTGGACTAGTAGTTTAGCCTCGACAAGAAGTGAGTGAGTCATCCTCTTTTTGGATATATTTTTGGCTCCTTTTTCTAGTTGAAATTATGTAAAGGCACTTATGTGTATAGATGGGTCTAGGTCTTATCATATAAACTTATTATACAATGGCTTGTAAATATTAATACATATTATATTGCGGACTTGATCAGAATGCATGATTTATATGCAGCATGCTTGATTTTGAGATTGTAATGATGCAAAAATGAGAATGTTGGAAGACTAGAAGGGTCTAAGATGATGAGATATAAATGAGAATGATTATATAAGTGTTCTTTATGGGTTTAAAATTTTTAGTTTTTCACCTAGACAGCCGTTATGCTATTAGATTTTCACTGAAACATCACACTTAATCAGTTATTTAAAATAAACTTGCATGATTGATAATAAAAGTCAATGAATATAAGCTTGGAAGGGTCTAAAAAAAATAATGAGATGACATTATGATCTCTTATTCGGGTCCGATGGTTGATCGGGTTAGAGGTGTCACTCGATGCGGGGTTTAACTTTTATACACAATTTTTGAGATAGAAAATGGTCATTTTGTTCTTAAGCAAATAACTATTTTGGAAAAAATGGCTATTTCCACTAGTGAAATAGTTGTTTGGAGAAAATGGCCATTACATAGCCTACTTTAGAGTCTGCACGAGACTCAGCCACAAGAAATGGCACTGTTTGGGAGCAAACAGTGGCCATTTTAGCAAAAATTGAATTTGTAACACTTGCGCATTAGATACTATTGATTATTTAAGAGAAAAGGTATTACAAGTGAGCTTATGCTTACACCTGGTGCTAATGATCCTTTTAAAAGGTTTCAAAGAAGCGTTCTAGTTAAAATTGGTTGTTAACTACATCATTCTATAAAAGTTTAGTTTACTAAAGGATAGTTTGAGACAAATTTTCGCAGCATAATGGTTGTTCAGATGCCTTACCAAAAGTTTTCCATGTAAAAAAACACTAATATCAATAGTAAAATCATTAAAACCAATCCTCCAATCATCACCTATTATAATAATATCAATGATTGCATCCATACTACACATCACATTTATAAGTCTGTCACCCCTTTTGGCAATTCGAGGACACAACCAAAGACTCTTCCATAAAGGGAGATGTCAATCATGATTAATCCTATCTAGATTCAATACTTGTCAATCTACTAACTTGCAATCATCTTAGTTGAACACCTACACCTCTATATACCTTAGCTCATATTAATATTCATAGTGCATCGAATCTATGAAATAAAAATCATTCAAACCACCCTATTTACACACATATTGGGATTAAAATATGTATGTATGTATGTGTGTGTGTGTATATATATATATATACACACACACACACACACACAACCTTAATGTAAAATAGTTTGTACATGCCATTATAATCACTAAATACTTTAAATAAAAGAAGGAACTATATGTATAACCAATTTTGATAGATTGGGATCTTAATGCTTGTTCTAATGCAATTGGCATTTTGCTTGACATCTTCATATTTATGTAACTTGCGCAAGGCAAAACCAATATGCTGAGTAAAATACACTTCATGGTACTCTAGTACATCCATGTTTGACACTTTAATAACTCAATTAAAAACCAAATTAATATGTTAAGAACAAGAAGAGAAAGGTATGCTATTAATGTAACTTATTGTATACATGTACACTAAATTTTAACTAGAAGGTGAACTTTACCCTGTCTCTTATGTGAATCGGTTACATGTGTTTCATTTACCATGTCATACATGTGAAATAGCTAGGCAAGCTTAATTTGCTAACCCTACAAACTAAAACATATAAATCTAGTATAATACAAATATAATGTATTACAGTCTATATTTATATTGACTTACGACTTACTAACATTACTGACTAGATGCTGGTGTATTTACTGTTATAGCCCAATTTATAAGTAATACTAGTTATCTATACTTTAAGTTAAATTTATTAGTTTTCATTAAGAATCTAGTATGTAAAGACTATCTAGAACCATGAGTAATGCTTTCCTAAAATGATCCTAAGGTACGATAAACGGGGCTGATAAAGCTCTAAGCTGAAAAGTGGTGACAATGAGGGTTTTCCCATTCTGCTACCACTACTATAAGCTAATAGATAACTAGTAAGCTAATAAATACTAGTGGCCTTGGCCACTATCACTATAAATTGCTTATACGACACTAATACAGAGCTATACGCTATTATAGATCTACCTAATAATCCCTCTCTGGCATGCCAAAGCTACCCTAACCTAAATTTTAAAGAGTTTACCCTAGGCTCTAGGTCATGAGTTTTACATTACTTAAATTTAAGTATATTAAGATATATGCATAGTGTCTTAACCTTATTATTTTATAAGTTTACAATTTGCTAAATTTACTGCATTATAATTCAATATTGGCTTTGTAATTGATAGCACTAATATGTTCAAGGAACCATTGTTCTTTACTTACTACTCTTAAGTAGCTGAAGCTAATCTTTAATGTTTATATAAAGTGGATTGATTGAGAAATTTAAACTACTATATGTGATAATGCAAGAATTCATAATACAACATATATGCTCATTTTATAATCATAATACAACTTACATTTATTTTTACAAATCATATTATAACATACATACTAATTATTTAAATCATAAGGCAACCTACATGTTAGTTTTATGAAAAATAATACAACATACATGTTATTTCTACAAATCATGGTCATTACTATCACCGATAAACTATTTAATCTATCATCTCAGTATGGCAATTCACATATATACAAAGGCTCTAATCCAAGAACACTATTATACTATTTAATGCGTATACTGTAAATCAAATATGAACTACTATTTACATGCAATTATTCAGGAATGCACCTGTAATAATTATTACATTTATATCGTTTCTACTAAGGCTCTCCTACTAAATACAATTAAAAGAACTTTCCCCTTTTATCTATTAGATACAAATCCATATGTCATAATGTATTCTAAGTTTGTGTGTTTCAGCACATGCCTTACTCTTTCATGTCTAATTGTTATTAACTTGCAAGAGTATGCATCTATCTTAGCTCATGTATCCGAGATGTCATGCACCACAAGTATGTATTACAACTAATGCATAATTGGTATAACATGTGGTCTAAGTATAATTGTTACCAATACTCTACTCATACAAAGTCGTTTAAGTGTAGGTGTGATAATTTATAATATTGTATACATAGTCACTTGAATTCATAAAATATATTTGCTACTAGAACATGTTATAGTGAGGTTCTGGAAACTAGTTGTTTGATAATATTAACTTACTTGCACACAATAATAATTAACTAATTCTGCCTAATGCTTACTGTGGTTAGGTTTAATAATTATTCTTCAGATCTGGTTTTGAATTATGTTAATAACTACTTAACATTAGGCAATGTCTCATTACTGCTAACATCCCTCCCCTATTTCAATAATTTATGTTGAAATGGAAATGGCTAATGTATAAACATAGAAGTAAGTATAAATTCAATGCATTGAGTAAAGAAATACTATGTAGGTTACTTAATTTAATAAAATAGCATCTCAAAGTCCTACTTTTAATGAAACTAAGAGATAAAGGAGTACCTACCTTATGGTTCCCCAATTGCTTATGTCATTGCCCTTGCCTTTTCTTTGCTAGCTGACTTAGTTCCCTTTTCCTTTCTTATCTACTAATGAAGCACAACCTCTTCTATCCATGGCTCTATATGGTGAGGCTCTATTGTTACACTCTCTCTTTCCTTCCACTATAACTGTTGCAATTTCTGGATGCATTATAGCACAAACTATTCACCATTCTACATTTACACTACTACACTTCAGCTACAAAATTCCATTATAAGGTTCTCACATCTACCATCATTACAGCTGCCACTAATGCCTAGTTTTTTTGCTATCAAATTTTTCTTCTATTACTGGTGCTAAGTGTGGTAGTAGATTGCTAGCCTATAATTTTCACAGCCCTATAATTCCCTTAAAATGTTCTAGCCAGACTATTGCCCTCTACAGTAGTAATTTTTTACAACTTTCTCTAAAACTCAGTGCCACTGCCTCTCTAGCATCACCATTGCTCATAGCAGATGCAAGCCAATAGATGTTGGCAGCCTCACTCCCACCTTTGCTTTATGTTTATTTCAATTAAAAATTATTCATAAACTTTATACCAAAATCCACGTCAAACTCGGTCATAGCAATTCTTCTAATAACAACAAATTGTAGCTCAATGCTATTATAAAATTCCAATAGTTGTTACTTGCTATTCAATCCAATAGGCTTAACCTTAATCCCCTTTTTCACCTTCTCATTATCATTTTCATCATTGAAATTTTTATTAGCCATTGTAATATACCCCTACTACTAACACCACATGTTGTTTATTGTACAATCTTAGCAACTACAATCAATATTTTTTGCCATAGAAATTTGTTAGCTATTGTCAATAAATTAGAGCAGTTTTAATTCCTAATTTCTTATCGCTACATTACTAGCTTCAATGCTTAAAATGTTTAATAGTAGAAACATTAAAATAACTAGATTCTCCAAATCCCTCTTAGGATGAACAAGGAATGTTACTATCATTGGCAACAATTGTTTGTTCTACCCTAAAGCTTATTGCTAAGTTTCTCCCATCAGTGTCACTTTGGTCATAAAAAGAATGGTTTTCTTCTTATTGTTTCTCAATAACCACCGTGCCATCTCCTTTTGTTAGGATTTATTTCTTATAGTCCAAATCAACTCTACTCCTTTAGGTTTGATAGCATGAGGTGTAGATAGGGAGTTTTGTTTCTAGTTTAATTATTCTGATGAATTGAAATCAAAATGAAAGATAAAAAGAATAGAAGTCAATTTTTTTCCTTTTTTTTTTGTCTCTTTTGTTCTTTTCTTCCTCTCTTATAAGCTAATAATCCTTTATCTTACTCTCGATGCTTCATAAAACTTCCCTCAGCTAGACTAACCCCTTAAATCGAGTTCTTCTTTTTTTTTTAATTACTCACTTACTTGTCTCATACACATTTAATCATAAAATTCCTAATTGATTAAATACAAGTGTCCTTAATCTAGGTTAATTTATTCAAGCATTACATCCCTAATTGTAGTAACAATGCCTTCTTAAATTAATCCACTTACTCTTATTAAATCCCTTATAAAATTGAGCTTGCTAATTAATTTGCTGAGCTTAGAATGTTATGGGTGTAATAGAATTTGCCATTTGGGCCACTAAAATGGCCATTTTTAGGCAAGCCAAAATAGTTGTTTTGGGATTCAAAACAATGTCATTTTTTCTCTATAGAGAAAAAATTTAAAAAGAAAACTCAATTTTGATTTTAATCAATTATTAAGATATTTTTTTCAAAAATTTGACTTGCTCAGTATCTTACTATACTACTTTCGAAACTAGTATTTTAATCAATTATTAAAATATTTGTGTCACTCTAATATTGATATTGAAGCTAGTTTCTTATTATAAACTTTTTAATGCTCAAATTAGAACAACCAAGTGTACCCTCATGCCTGCCATTTAGAGTCACTTCATCATCTACTCTACTACAAGGTGTAAGCTATATGCTTACCAAATCTCAAATTAGAACAACCAAATGCAACATGGCATATGCCACCAAAAAATCACTTCTATCATTAGCTCTACTATTGGGGGCAAGCATAGTAGCTTTAGCCATACCAAACCATAATTAAACCAAAAGAATAACAAAATTAGGTTCAAGATCACCTAATTTTTCCCATATGTATACAATTGCTAAACCTACTTCTTATACATAGCTCTATCAAGTGCAAAGGCCAAGATACTAGCTTCAAAATTAGTATCAAATGTAAATAGCTTACCCTATCTAAATCAAGGTTAGATGCAATGGCTCTAGCCCTATCTGAACCAATAATGGGTGAAATAACTCACTCTACCCAAACTAACAATAGATGTAACGGCTCACCCTATCTAAACTAGCTCAAATGCAATGACTCTCACCCTATCTGAATGAAGGTTAGATGCAATAACTTTCACCTTGATTAAACCAAAACTAGATTAGATACAATGGCTCTTACCCAATCTAAATTAAGGTTAGATACAATAGCTCTCGCCCTATCTAAATTTGAATTAGATCAGATACAACGGCTTTTGTAACACTTTAACCCACATTGAATTAGATAGGAGATGTTACCTTTCTAAGAGTCACCCATGCTTATTCTACCCTATTTTGCTTTCATTCCACTCCCACTAACTAACACCCTGATTACTAACCTTATGTTATTTGTAATCTATAGAAATTTTGATAGCATAATGGCTGCCTAGGTGAAAAACTAAAATTTTAAACCTATAGAAAAGCACTTCTATAACCATACACAACCAACTCACAACTTTTGGACCCTTTTGGCCCCTTAGAACTCATCTCAACTTCAATTAAACATACACATGCACACAAGGGTCTCAAACTCGTATATCAATAAACATTAGGCATGCATAATATATCAATATATGTACATCACACCTATTTTATCTTTTGCAAACCAATATGTGACAAAACATGATACTTAACTATTACATAACTAGGCCTTAACCCTATACATACATGAGTGCCCTCTACTAATTACAACTCAAAAAGGACATAGAAATTATACCCAAGGGGTTGAACAACTATACTATAAATCTAGAGGTTGTACAGCTAGCTTCTACCTATTTCCTGAGCATCAAAACACCGATATGCTTAGTATACACTCAGTGTTTAATTTAATGTAATATAAATTGCATTATGTAGACATGTAACACATGCAATGCAACCCTTTTCCTATTAAGCATATTCATCATGTCACGGCCCAAAACACCCGCTTACAGATATTATCCTCTTTGGGCCACTGCCCTCATGATTTTTGCTCTCAGGCAAAGGGTGCAACACAAGGACTTCCTAAATGGTCATCCATCTTAGTACTACTCTCCCCCACTTCGGGACCAATGTCCCCATAAGGCCTATTGGTACACTGATCTGAGCCTCAAATCTAATACCAATTGTCATAGCCCAAGCCACTTGTTCTTAGATATTGTATGCTTTAGGACACTACCCTCACAATTTTGTTTTTGGGCAAAGGGTACAACACAAAGACTTCCCAAGTGGTCACTCATCTTGGTACTACTCTCATCTAAACACATTTAACTTTAGAGTTCTGATGGGATTCAAACCCTTTTGCTCAAAATACATCTACAAGGGAGAGGTATACATACCCTTATAAGGCATACTTTGTTCTCCTCTCCTATTGATGTGGGATAATGCATGCTTTGTTCTCCTCCATAACCAATGTGGGCGATATTGTATGCTTTAGCCTACTGCCCTCATGGTTTTATTTTTGGACAAAGGGTGTTTTGTTTTTGGACAAAGGGTGTTTTGTTTTTAGACAAAGGGTACAACATAAGGACTTTCTAAGTGGTCACCCATCTTAGTACTACTCTAGTCTAAACATATTTAACTTTGAAGTTCTGATGGGATCCGAACCCTTTTATTCATAATGCATTTGTAATGGAGAGGTATCGACTCCTTTATAAGGCGTGCTTCATTCTCCTCCCTAATTGATGTGCAATTATACTTCCTCCCTCTCTTGGGGCTCAACATCCTTGTAGGGCCTATTGGCACACCAATCTGAGCCTTAGCTCTAATACTAACTATCACGGCCTAGGCCACCCACTTGTAGATGTTGTCTGCTTTAGGTCACTGCCCTCACTATTTTTTTCTTGGGGAAAGGGTGCAACACAAAGACTTCCCAAGTGATCACCCATCTTGATATTACTCTCATCCAAGCACATTTAACTTTAAAGTTCTGATGGGATCTAAACCCTTTTACCCAAAACACGTTTGCAAGGGAGAGGTATCCACACCCTTATAAGGTGTTCTTCTTTTTCCTCCCCAACTGATGTGGGATCATACTTCCTCCCCCTCTTAGGGCCCAGCATCCCCATAAGGCCTATTGGCACACTGATCTAAGCCCTCCTCCCCAATTAATCTAGGATCATACTTCCTCTCCCCACTTGGGGCTTAATGTCCCTATAAGGCCCACTGGCACACTGATCCGATCATCGACTTTGATACTAACTATCACACCTTAGGCCATTCACTTAGGGATATTGTCCACTTTAGGCCACTGCCCTCACAATTTTTGCTCTTGGGCAAAAGGTGCAACACAAGGACTTCCTAAGTTGTCACCCTTCTTGGTACTACTCTTGTCTAAACACTTTTAACTTCAAAGTTCTAATGGAATCCAAACCCTTTTACCTAAAATGCATCTGTAAGAAAAGGTATCCATACCCTTATAAGGCGTGCTTCATTCTCTTCACCGGTTGGTCATTTGTTGGCCTAACCAACTTTTAAAGTTACTTAAGCTACTTAAAATACTAAAACCATGAAAATAAAATTATTGATTAGCCTATACGAGTTAACAACTTGGGTGGATAGGTCGATCGATCACCTAGAGGTTTAACAACTGCTAAGGTACTTTTATGCCTAATGTTGTGACTTACAGGTCCTATATGGATATTTATGACCTATGAATCTTATGATGAGAGTTTTTAGGCTTGTGTAGTCATGATGACCTTTAGGTCTAGATAGCTAAACTTTTATAGTCATAATGACCCTTAGGTTCAAATAACTAGATTTTTTTATTCTTGATGACCTTTAGGTTTGGATTTCTAGGCTTTTATGGTCTTGATGGCCTGAGTGGCTTGGTGTCCCTATTATCCAGTAGAGTTATGTGTTAAGTATAGGTAATAAAATATGTTAAATGATGAAATTCATTAAAAATGAAAATATTGAGATTCAATAAAGCCAATGGATGTTGCTTATGATGATATGCATGTTTATAAAGTTAAGTCATTTGCATGGTTTTTGGTTGTCTAAATTACATTCTATGCATAAATGTACACAATTGCATATTATTGTACTGTCATTATATACATTTGAGTGTGACTATGTAAGCACTTAAATTTCCTTGATTACACCACTAAACAAGTTTACTTAGTGCATAATTTTATTTGCGATGTGTAGGTTAAAGGACCAAATTAGATTTAGACATCAAGAGAAAGACACTTCTTGGTATTTTTGTTGACTTGTACATATTAATTATGCGATCTAATTGATTTGTGACACTTATATGTAACATGTGAGGGATTGCGCCAAATATGGGATAAAATATTTTTGTAATTATTAAGCCAAGTTAAACTATATTTGTATATTTGTATGGTATCTTTTCTTATTTTGGAGTGATAAAAGGATCACAAAAGTGGAGTTTTGAGTTATGTTGAATTTTTAAAGTGTTTTCTTATGCAAGGTTACTATTTATTTTGGGATAGTATCCCACTACAACTGTTATCCTACCAAATTTTTGAGACAAGGATTCTTAAAATGGTTTTGAAAAGTTAAATAGATTTTTATTTATTTAAAAACAAAATATCAAGTCTTTAAATTCTTAATCAAGTATGTTTTGAAAAGGTTTTAATTTATTCTGAGTTTTAAGTAACAGTAAAAGGTTAAGTGAGTTTGGATAGCACATTATGTGTATGCTCCTTATTTGAGTTCGGTAATTAGATTAGGTAAAGATGTAACATCAAAGCTCTAGTTTAGGCATTCATCAGTGTTTAAGGTTGTACATAAGTGCCATAAGTTTAGCAACATGCACCATATAATAGTATGTTACTGAGGATTATAACATGTTTTTTTACCTATAGAACCCGATAAGTTGAAATATGCCTCACAGTGAGAAAAAGGATAAGAGCCATGTTCAAATAATGGTTGTTTAAAGAGCTGCCAAATTTACATCTATTTCTAGAAATGATGCTAAGCAGGCATCTTTAGTGGCATAAGTTCCATTATTTTTTCTATGAGAGATGTTAAATTTGCTCATGTAGGCTAGATCAATAACACCTTTACCACCTCCACCTATTCAGCCACCATTGCCACTACCTCAGGCTCTCTAGAAAACCTATCTCAAGAGGATCAAGAAAATAGGGGCTGAGGGTATTAAAGGTAGAGGTGTGGCAATTGCTAGTGCAGTAGAATACCAGTTGGATAGAACTTTCAAAAACATGTAGTAGCTTATATAAACACCTGAAGAGAAAGTTATTTATACAACATCATTATTATAAGAGGAAGCTTTCGAGTGGTGGGTTACCTTGAGAGAACACAAGAATGAGGCTGATCTAACATGGGACTTCTTAAAGAAGGCTCAAAAGAAGTATATTACTGCACACTACATGGATGCCAGATGGCAAGAGTTTATGGATCTCAAGTAGGGTCAAAGGTCCATGCCATAATACAAAAAGGACTTCGCCATGTTGAGTAGATATGCTAAAGGCATCGTACATATAGAAGTTAATAGGTGTAAAAGATTTAAGAATGAGCTAAATATGGAGATTAAGATCTCCAACACTCCTCTCTATGTCTTCTATGGCATGTCTAACACTTAGGTAACTGGTTACTCTAAGCTATGGATACTAGAGCACTAGCAACTTGAGACTACTGCTGCTTTGCTTTACTCTATGCCCTTTTATCCCTATCTTTATGATTGGCCTTGCTTTAAGGTCTATTGTAGTGCCCCAAACTAACTTCCTTTAAACTTCTTATTTGTATAAGGAGCCATACTAGCTAATCGCTAGCTATAGGATCTCTTTCTTTAATAAAACTCCCTTCTCTCCTTCTGAACTTCCTCTTTAGCATGGCAAGCTGCTACTAGGGTAGAGAAATCTCAAATCTTCATAAGAGTTATATGCATATTGATCTCCATATACAGCCTTTTCTTGAGTCTCTTACACGTATCAACTTCTATCTAACCATGTCCTTAGCATATTTACTCAACATTGCAATGTCTTTCTCGTATTCTAGTATGGACCTCTGACCTTACTTAAGATCCACAAACTCTTGCCTTCTAGCATCTATATAGTGCTTAGCAATGTACTTCTTCTGAACCTCCTCTAAGTAGAAGTCCTATGTCACATCAACCTCATTCTTATGTTCTATTAAGGCATCCCACCACTTCAAAGTTTCCTCCTATAACAAAGAGGTTACAAAAATAACTTTTTCCTCAAGTGTGCGCTTGAGATGCTATATGATTCTAAATGTTCTATACAAACTAGTATTTTACTGCAGTAGCATCTACCACACCTCTACCCATAAAGTCCTCAGCCCCATATTCTTGATCCTCTAGAGATAGGTCTTTTGGAGAGCCTAAGGTAATGATGATGCTTGTTGAACTAGTGGAGATGGTAGAGTGCTACTGCTATGGCTTATCTCAGCAAATCCAAAATCTCTCGTAGAAAAATTGGTAATACTTGTGCCACTAAAGATGATTGCCTTGCTTCACTTCTAAAAATAGATGTGGCTCTAGCAACTCTTTGACCATCCATTGTTAGAGTATGGCTTTCAACCTCTTTCTCACTATGAGATATATTCAAACTCATCAGGGGTCTATAGTTAAAAGAACATATTATAAGCCTCAATACCATTCTACTATATGATGCATATTGCTAAACTTGTGGCACTTATGTATAACCCTTAAACACCAAAGAATGCCTAAACAGGAGCTTTGAGACAACTAAATAAGACACCCCCTTACCCAATCCAATTGTCAAACCCGAATAAGGGGCGTATACACAACATGCTATTTGAACTTACTTAACCTTTTACTGTTAATTAAAATTTTAAATAAATTAAAACATTTTTAAAACATACTTGAATAGAAATTTAAAGTCTTAAGATTTCGTTGTTAAATAAATAAAAAAAATCTATTTATCATTTTAAAACCATTTTGAGAATCCCTATGTCAAAAATTCAACAGCCTGACAACTGTACTGGGACACTATCCCAAAATGAATAGTAACCTTACATAGAAAAACACTTCTAAAATTCAATAGAACTCAAAACTCTATTTTAGTGATCCTCTTATCATTCAAAAACAACCATCAGCACAAAAACATAATTGATACACTAGGAAAAGATACCATACAAGTATACAAATATAGTTTAACAAGCTTTAATAGTTACAAAAACATTTCATCCCAAATTAGGCCCAATCCCTCTCATGTTATATATAAGTGACACTAATCAATTACATCACATAATTAATATGTACAAGTTAACAAAAATACCAAGAAGTGTCTTTCTCTTGATCTATAACACTTATAAGGCTTTAACGTTCATCTTATCCTTCAACCTTTGCATAGCCAAAAAAATAATTCACTATGCAAACATGCTTAGTGGTGTAATCAAGGAAATTTAAGTGCTTACACAGTTACACTCATATGTATATAATGAAAGCACAATAATATGTAGTCTTGTATATTTATGCACATAATGTAATTTAGACAAGCAGAAAACATGCTTATGACTTAACTTAATAAACATGCATATCATCAAAAGCAATATCCATCAAATTTACTAAATCTTAATATTTTCATTTTTAATGAATTCCATCATTTAATATATTTTACTGCCCATACTTAAGAAAACACATTACTATATTAGATAATAGGGACGTCGGGCCACTAAGGCTATCAGGGCTATAAAGGCCTAGAAATTTAGACCCTAAGGTTATCGGAAGTCTAAAAGTCTAGCTATCCAGACCTAAAGGTCATCAAGACTATAAAAGTCCAACTATTCAAACCCAAAGGTAACAAGCCTAGAAACTCTCATCATAAGACCCACAGGTCATAAAAATGCATATAGGACCTGTAAGTCATAATATTAGGTACAAAAGTACCTTAGTAACTGCTAAACCCCTAATTGACCAGTTAACCTATCCATCTAGGTTGTTAACTTGTATAGACTGATCACTAATTTTATTTTCTTGGTTTCATTATTTTAATTTTCTTAAGTAATTTTAAAAGATGGTTAGGCTAACAAATGACCAACTGAGAAAATATAAATCTTTATGCTCCTATTAGGTTTTACCATATGTAAGTAACATATATAATCTTGAATATCTCTTTGTGCTCACATTATCTCATATGTACATGTTACATAATTTGAACACATACTTATTAGGACTTTATCATAAATTATATCCATATATCATACTCAACATCTTCCTACTTATTATGTTCATGCATTCATAACTACCATAACATCATGCCATTCATGAAATTTTGACCATAAGCCACTAAGCATATCTCATATTCATAACAGTCATACATTACACAATGTCATGTGGTCTTAATATTGTTATCATATAAGACTTCCCATTTAGCCATAACATAACCTAAACTTCCATAACTCACAGAATAATTCCTATACACGTTACATCATTCACATAACTATATAACCACATTGATAAGGTGTAACTTTTTATGAATATATAACTCAACGTGGACACACACACCTATATCTTAGGCCATTCAGCCATAGCTTATGCATATATATATAATGTCCATTTGATAAGTTCCATGCACAATAACATGATATCACATTTATTAGTCACTATATATGTATATACATCCTATTATGCATTCATAATCATCATTAATCATGCATCCTTACACATACAACCATTCGGCCATAATGCATACTCCCACCAAAATATTCATTCTACTTTATCCATCATCATAAAACATATGCATGTAGTCATATGTCGTCATCACATATGCTAACAACTTAATATATATTCATATTACACAAATCATGTACACATGCCAACATTATGTCATTCAGTCATACCTCTCATCATACATTTGCCATATGATTCAACATATTTATGACATTATAATCATAACATACAACTCACCTAACAACACAAATATGCATTAATGCTTATCAATAATATTTTAACACACTTACACATATATTACATACACTTTATTATACATAATTACACACATACACATTAAATATCTATAATTGCACTTACAATGAGTTTAAAATATACCATTGAGCTTGATCACACCTTCTCTTTCCCCTTATCTTTCTGATTGTTACCCAGCTCAATTATAAAATATAGACTCATATCATAAAAAATAGTATAAAATCACATGAGCTTTAAAATTCAAAACTGACAACATAATTATACTCTTAGACACCTAAAGAACCTAGGAAAAATGTCAGAACTTGAAAAAACTTACCTGATAAAAATGGGTTACTATTTATCAAAACCTGAAACTATCAAATTCCTTCAGTTTTCATGCGATTTCTTGCTAAACCCAGTGTCTAGAGGCAATAAATGTTCGAATTTATAGATTGAATGAATCAATTTGGTAGTAATATGAGTAATCAAGAAAAGAAAATGAAGGTTTCCTTCCTTGCTAGTGGCATCAACCAAAAAAAAGGAAAAAAGGGAGAGGAAGAAACCTATTCCATGTTTAACTCCCCCTTTGACCTATTTACATGTGTGTAGGATTTTAAAGAAATAAATTTTCTTTTCTTCTTTTTGTTTCTTTTCAAACCTAAAACCCTTTCTCTTTCCTTTAATTAATCCTTAAAAATTCAATTAAACCATACCCCATAAGCCTCTAAAAAGCTCAAGCTCAAAAATCGCAAAAATTGATTGAAACGTAACTTTTTATCTTTACCCAATTTAGTAAAAATACTTCTTGATATCAAAAAAATTCCAATTCTAATGCCAACAAACTATTTTGAATATTTGAGTAACAAGTTGTATTGATCCCAAAATTTTCTGAGCAAAATTTGAATATTTTATGATTTTACTAAAACTAGGTCAATATTCATTTGACACTTCCGTAAAACTCAACTATCATTTTTAGCCATCTAAACGACTTTTCATTTCAAATTTCACCCAAAATTTTTGTTACAATTAATATTTCCATTCAATAAGATTAGTGTGATCTGACCTTGAGAAACACTATTCATATCCTAGGAAGCACTATTCATAACATAAGGATTTTTTTGGTGTTACACAAAGTCCCGCACAGACTCCAAAACAAGTAGTGTAAAACAACCATTTTAATAGTTGAAATGGTTATTTTAACCAAATGGTTGTTTCACTAGCAAAAATGCCCTTTTTGCCAAAACAATCATTTTTTATCTCAAAAATTATATATAAAAATCGAACCATGCATTAGTCTAAGGGGTCGACTTTTCTTGGTAAGTGCACATCTAAAAACTAAAGTCAACTGAAAATCATTCTTGAAGATAATTATACATGGTGGGTCGACCAATTCCTTATTTTCTTCTTTACTTCTTCTTTTCTTTTTCATCCATCTGCCAGTCAAATGTGGTGCCTTTTATATTATTTTCATTATTGTCCATTTAGTAGTTAAATGTGTAACCTTATTTTATTTAGTTACTCATCTATCAATTAGATGCGGTACCTTTATTTTATTAATCCATTATTAATATTCTATTCTTTTTATTTTTATTTAATTATTACTCATTCTCTCTTTTATTTATTTATAGTTAAATGTGATGATTTAATTTATATTTCGTTTATTACCTATTTAACTGTTTATTTTATGTTCTTTTATTATTTATTCATTTCATAATGTTGATTCGATTATTTCTTTCAAACCAACATTGTGTTTTATTGTGATGTGAGTTGTTTGAGATCCAATGGATTTTCATTTAACTTGTCTTTTCCCTTTTATCTAACACCCGATAAAGTTAACCTTTTTTATTTTTCTTTTTTAATTTTGTTGTTATTTTATTATTTTATTTATATGTATTTACTTTGTCTAATTTTTATTTTCTTTTTTATTTTCTCCTTTCATTTTTATTATTTCTATATTATTTTTGGTTAAATGTAATTTTATTTTTATTCGATTAGAGTGTATTTTAGTGAATTTTCTTTTATGTTTTATCTTTTTTGATTTGAGTATATTTTAGGTAATTGCCATGTAATTTAATTTTCATTCTAAATATTTCCTTATACTTTTCATAAATGTTGTAATAAATAGAAAAAGATTCTTACACATTACAAAAAATAACCAAATCATTTTCTATTCAATTAGTTAGTGATTTCTAATAAAATGAGTTTTTATTTTTTTTAATAAAAGTCACAATGATAAAACTTATTTTCATAAATTAGCATGCGAGAACCAAAGTTCTAAAAAAAAGGATCGATTACCTAGTTTGATGTATGATATTTTTTTTAATTTCATGTATTTTACCTTATGTTTGTAAATATGTATGTTTTATTATTTCATTATATGGTTGAATTCTCTATTTTCATTTTGAAATCTATTTGAGAAAAAAGAAAAAAAATTATAAGTTTAATCTAAAATTCCATATTAACTTGAGGTATAAATAAGAGTAGGGTTTTGAACCGCTCTAGTTTTAGCCTTACAAGGTATTTCCCAACTCTAGTTGGGTGGCAACTCCTCTTTATAGTGCCCAACTAGCTCTTTCTAAGCTAATTGAATAGGAATGACTTAAGATTCCTCTAATTTCTTTCTCATCTTTCAAGACTTGAGAGGTGAGATTTAGGTCGAGTCTTTAGTTGTTTTAGCTTGACTAGTCATAAAATGTAAGGGATATGAACAACACCCCTTGGCTGGTATAGTAGTCGTATAGGTCTAAAGAGGCCATTATACACCTCTAGGCTAGTGTAGTAGTCGTATAGGTCCATATAAGGCCACTACATATACTCAGGCTTTATGGCTTAAGAATCTTATTACACATTATTAGATATGTATCTTTTATGTATGGGCATAATTTAAATAAAATCATATAATTAAACTTTAAAGGATGAATGCATGCAAGTAAATGACATAGGATCTATTGGTTTTATTGGTGTTCTTATGCATTGCACAATATTATGCTTATATATATGTATAACTAGCTTGCATGTTCATATATGACTTTATTATGCTATGTATGCTCTTTCTTATGTGATAACTATCACGGTGACACCCCTCACCTAACCCGATAGCCAAATTCGAATAAGTGATGGAACATTATGACACCTCTTACTTAAACTATTGCCATCCTAAATACGAGATGACATGTTAATTGGTTTTGCCTTGTTCCGCCATTATCTTCTTAAAACCCTTTTATATATGTGTGCAATTCATGAATGTCGTAGGCTTATATGTAACCAATCCATGTAATATGTGCACATGCATACTAACAACTTTGTCCCATTAGCTGCATGGTGTTATATCCCAAAATAAACTTGTAAAAAATAACACTTCTATAAAGTCCCTATCTCAAATCCACATTCTAGACCCTTCAGGTCCTTATAAGCTATCGTATCCATATTCTGACAATCAAGCTATCATATCAGTTATAATGGACACACTATCAACATATAAACAAGTTCACATGCATGCACATCTTAAGTGTAAAGTATTTGATATATAGTTATACATCCCCACTGAACTCAAGTATATATGTACATGAGACAAAATTAACTCTTTCTACCCATTTACATGTAAGTGCCATCTACAGTTATGTATATCACACTATACATGACAAAAATATAGCTAAGGGTTGAAGCTAGCTCCACTGTACTACTACTTTGAGGCTAGACTAAAGCTGCCCACCAATAACCTATGCATTGAAAACAAAATGCACTAAGCATGAAGCTTAGTGGTTTATTCAATAAAATATGCTCACACTCACATAAATAATTATATTTAGCATGTAATGTCACATAGCATATGTGTCATAAAGTAAGCTAATACATTATCTTATCCAGTTGGTTACATAATCAGTCTAATAATTTTACTTAATTCTATTATATCATGTATGTTCTTTACCTAGAAACTGCATTGTCATTCTTCATACTTATATTGTGCCATTTAATGTGATTAATTAATTACTTAGGCTCATGTAAAATTATATCATGAATTTAATTATTACTTCATTACTCATTATATCATATATTTTCTTTTTCATTTACTAGTCCATATCCAATAGACACTGATTTTAATGCTAGATATCGAGACCATAATATGTGTTGGCCTATATTTTAGACCTTATGATGCTATATCAGCATATCAAATCAATATATGTATGTACTGGTCCTGTTGAACCTCCGAGTAGTCACACCCACATTACAATATGTGCGGTGGTTTTATTGGACCTCCCAACAGTTGCACCTATATTAATATTAATGTCATTAACATATATATGCAGTAGTCCTATTAAACCTCTTAGAGACTACACCAGCATGGAAATATGTGCAGTGGTTTTGTTGGACCTCCTAGCGACTACACCCATATTATAATTAAGCATCATTAAATATAAACATCTATATACAAATGACACTAAAGTGCCCTAGCAGCTGCTACATCCCAAGTTGATCGAACAACCTATCCAGCATGTTGGCTAACATATATGGGTTATTCACATTTCAATTTTTATTACATATAAATTACATGTCTTACATACCTGTTCTCTTATCAAATTCCAATCATATTTTCATCATATTAACACATACTTTGTAATTAGCATTCTTCACTTTATGGTACATTATATAACAACATTCGCACATTTACCATTTCCTATTAGTTCTTATTTCATACAATTAACCATTTTACTACTATTCATTCTTTTTCCATATCGCATACAAGTTACTATTTCCTACATTCCATACTATAACATAACTTTCATTAAACATATTACCAAATTATTAATATATATTACCAAACACATCATGCTAACATCCATTATGCATCACACATTTCATCACATGATATACACATGTTTCATGTTCCACATTTCCATTATCACCAACATTCACTAATGTACCTATCTAATATATATTATCCCAATATATTCAAGCCTAATATACTTTGTTCACACTAATTGTAACATAATTTCATTAACTCCACCTATTTCCTTAACACATGTACCATTTAACCACCATGCATTTTTCACTATTAAAATTTCTTTCAACCTAAATTACATTCATATTAGTTAGTTATCATGCCATAAACCTTAATATACCCTAATTACCATTTTAAGGTTATACTAACCCCTAAATCACTAACAAACACATAGTGCACCCATTATGGAAAATGCACAACACACATAGATACACTCATATGCTTTATCAAATACACTTATAAAAGCAATTATTTGACATCCTGAATAGCACTTCATAACTTCTCTTTGCCTTTATGCTTGCTTTCCTCTAAGTTCTCTAATTTAAATAATAGGTAATATATTAGAAAAATTCATAGAAAATTCTATACAACTCTAAATTCAAATATAACACTAGAATTATCAATTAGAGTATCCTTAATTGTCTAGAAAAATGCTAAGTTTTGAATTTAGGGTTTACATCTATATAGGGGTTTAAAACCCTAAACTTTAAAACTATTCTTTTTTTTCCCACCAAAAAGCCTTCTTCTTGCAAAATTGACACTACAATTGTACTCTAGAGGAGAAGTAGAGTATTTTTGTCATATAAAATGAAGGATTTCACGGAGTTTTGGTGAAGTTATGAAGAAAAAAGGGAGAGAGTGTGGCTATGGCATCAGTCTAAGTGGGATTTAGGGGAGAAGATGGTGTTTTGATCTTATGTGACATATTCGCACAAATATACCTTTTATATTAAGACCATCGATGGCCATGATCATGGCACTTAGCAATCCAATAGCTATGATTAATCTTATTTATGTTTTAAGCTTCAAAAATGTAATTTTAATCCTTAAGGTCTCCAAAAATACAATTCTTCACACCAAAAATTATAGAATTTCCAATTTTACAAACCTCTAAAATCCTAGATCTAGAAACTAGTGGGAACTCGGTTAATTAATCAATTGCTTTTTCAAGAAATTTAGATAAAATACTTGTCAATGTTAGGAAATTTTTATTTCAACACCATTAGGATAATTGGAATTTTTAACCTTCAGTTCATGTAATTTCTAGGTCAGTCTAGGCACATTCCGATCATTTTATCACTCAATGGAAATTAAGAACACTATTCATTAGATATCGACATGAAAAATTTTATTGGTTGAATGGTTACTTTAAATAACTTTATTTTCACCATTATTTCACCCACACAATTCTATAACTAGTACTTCCTCTTAGTCACCTTAGTGTAACTTGGTTACTTAAGAAACATTATTCATGCCTTAGGAAGTACTATTCATGGAACTGGGTTTCTAGGCATTACAATTCCTTCCCCTCTAAAGAAATTTCATCCTTAAAATTTTCCTAGTTTGAATAGTTGTGGATATTGTTCTCTTATTTATTGCTCACTTTCCCAGGTTGTCTCTTAT
>CANXYI011202539.1:0-15123 GCA_948208565.1 Hura crepitans
ACCTTTCCTCTTTGTTTATATCCAAATATGAGGTCTATCCAATGATGCAAATTTTCTGAAACATAATCTGATTCCAACGCTTCCCTATGCTTCTTAACGAATTCTCTAGCACTGCCTTTGGCCCATGGAGGCAAGAGAACATCTCCAACCTTGAAAGGCACCAGCATCAAAAGTTTACAATTTAAAAACCCAAAAAGAGAGTAATAGTTTTTAGCTAAAAGTTTCTTCCATATCACCAAATAATAAAGAAAATAGCAATCAAATCAAATAATTCTACAGTAGAGAAAAAAAACAACCTTCTCTCCTGACTGCTTCTCTCCCAAGTCAAGGTCAAACCTATTTTCAAGGAATTCAGGCATGTAGAAGAATTCTGGAATCAGTTCCTTCACATCAGATGTGTTGCCCTTCCCTGCAGCACTTAACCAAATGTCTTTAACACTATTGAAAAGACGATCAGCATGATCAAATTGCCCACCCTGCAGCTTCTGATTCTCTGCACTAAATGGTGGCAGGCGTAGAAGATAGAAAAGGACGATTCCAGCACTAGAATAGTGAGAACCATAATGGAATTTTGGAACCTCTGGATCATCCCAGCTCTCATATCTGAACAGCAAAGAAGTAAATGAGGAAAACATAAACCAGCGGTGAGAAAAGTCATGGTGGCACATTCAAGAGCCAAACCTTTTCCTAAATTCCTCTTCTCCCTCTGGTGTCTGACAACCCATTGGTTTGTCAAGCTTACGAAATGTTTTAGGATTGGATAAATCAAGATTTTCACTGTCATAATCTGCTAGAATCCATGGGAATACTGGATATTGGGTGAGATCACTGTATCCCCGCCCAGCCAATGTGTTGAGATGCATGAGGTATTGGAAATTGCTAATTTCTCCATTTTGCCACCTTTTTGAGAAGGATTTGGCCACCAACTTAAACAACCGGCTACCCTCATTACTTTCCTGTTTATTAGACCCAGATATCGTGGTGTCCAACCTGCAGAAAGAAAGAAATCATGAGGTCAGCAAAAAATAATCTGAATATACAAGGGATAAAAGCACAACGACAAGAGATGTGGAATATAGGAGTATATATATATAAAGTAAAAGCACCAAACAATATCCATGACGAAAATCTGATTAAAAAACAAACTTAGTGCAAGGAACAGAAACACGTCATCAGGATAGTGGAAATAATAGATCACAGCTATACAAATAATATACAGACATGCAAACCCATTTTATCAGCTGATTATTTTGATGCATCTATTTAAGGAATCTACTTTTTTTCTTTCTCTTTGAGTCTTGATAATAGAAATCTAAGAAGAGTCTTAGGATATATATAAACTTCTAACGGCTCGTGTAATTATATTCAATTTACAGGCATGGGACATCAAGTGAACATTTGAAAATAGGGCAAATAAAACCCATGAGAATATGATATGTAAAATTAATCTTCTTCAATCTAATATAGCATTATTTATCTATTCTAATGCTACACTCAAAGAAAAGCAGCAGGAACTAGTTTATTATGGGGTTAGCATATTGCACACTGGGGATAAAAGAAATGCTTATCCTATCATTAAAAGGAAAAATTAACAAATGTAATTAGCGAATTAGTACATTGCATAGAGAACCACAAAGCCAGTCAAAAAAAAAGAAAAGCATAAAGGAGCAAAAACGAGTAACAAGAGTTAATATAGTTCTCACATGCTATTCCTCGGAAGATTCATGGCAACTAGATTTTTGAACACTTCTTCTCTCTCTTTTTTGTGGAACACCAGAAGATCATTACAACCATCCATGCTAAATATCTCAACAGCCACAGGACGGAGCTGGTAATCACGTTTCAGAAGTTCATGCACACTATTAAGCTCCCACATACGCCAAGGATGAGGTACATTACCACTACAGCAGACTCTTTCCTTGCCCCATGCACCACCACTATAGGCCCATGCTCTTCCCCCAATGTAGGTCTTCACAACTGTGCCCCAGGATGAAGTTGACTTGGATTGAAAATCTGCACTGCCTGTAACGTCTTTCTTCATACCTAAAGCCTGATCAATTACAGAGAGTTCATCTTCACCTTCCTTTTCACAAATGCGCCCAGAATCATCAATGAAGAAATTCTCAATTACATACAAGCAAAGTTCCCCTATCAAAAATATACCATCATGTTTGTCAAGACCCACAACTCGCTCACAATTATACTTGAATCGTATCTTTTCAAGAGGTTCCAGATATGGTCTAATCAGATATTCACCATTATCATTTAGCTCCTTGTCTGATTTATCCACGGTGACTTTAGCATTATCAATTTTATTAGAAGACTGCCTCAGAGATCCTACATCAGACCTTGCATGGATGCTCTCTACGGCTGAGGCAGACAATGTAGACTTGGCACCAAATTCAAGAGCTGAATGAAGACTCACTTCATTCATGCTGCTAGCTTGATCGTCATTCCACCCATTCTTGACAGAAGCTACACCTTTGGCACCATGCGGTTCTTTAAAAAACTCGCTATACATTTCATCGTCAACACCATTCTGTTCAGCATTATCAGTGAAAAGATTGAACAATAATTCAGAGCCACTGTCAGATGCATCAGGACTATCTTCACATTTCCCTTTGCGAAACTCGACTTCTCCTAATTCAGATCCATTGAGCACATTTTGGATTGTTTCAATCCTCAACTTGCAGCGCTCAAGCTTCTTGCGCATCCTGTATGGACCTTCTATGGGACAAAGCTGCCATTCTGGTTCTTCAGTTAAGGAGGATTTGCGCATTGGGAATATTCCTCGCTCATGTACAAGTTGTTGAAGAAGAGTTTGCCACTCACTTTCAGCATGGAGAACCCATCCATATTTATCTTGACGGACAACTCTCAACTCAGTAGACATTTCATCACGAACCATTTCCAATGCATATCTCCGTTCAGTTACCTGCTCCCAATGTCGTAGATCTAGTTTTGCAATGTCTCGTGACCTCCTGCCCATTTCCCTCCTACGACGACCCTCCAGACCTTTTATCCTCACTCCAGGAAATTTTGCCGATCCAGCAATGTACTGGTGCCACATAATCGCAGCACATTGCTCCAATACTCGGTTGACTATCTGTTCAGAACTCTGAAGCCACTCAAAGAAAGCAGATGGACTTTCAGTCAATAATTTGTCAAAACCACGATGTAGAACATTCATATGCTGTCCTTTGTTTGGTTTAGACACTAGCAAGTCTCCTAGTGCAGCCTTTCTATGCACCAGCAGATACTTAACAATATCAACAGCCACATTCTGAACATTTTGCCTTTGGTCATGGAGAAGATATACTAGATTCACACAAAGAGAGCAATTTATATCAGTATCAAGATTGCTGGGACAGAATATAATTCGTCTGTGAGCAACTAATAACTGTAAAACTGTGCAGATATCAATTCCTAAATCTTCCTGTGAAGCATCAGGGCATAATATCTTATCGGGCTCAATATGCAAACCTAAGCGTGAAAGGAGCTCATTTTCTCCAATGGTGGCCAGGAAAGATGGCAAAAAACAATATAATATCATACGATTTGTATTCTTAAGTAGTGAATGTATATAAGCATCAAGTTGCTTGCTTCCTCTATTAATTGATAGAAGACTCTTTCCCACAGGAGTAGCTTCTTCAATGCAGCCATCTTTATTTGCCAATTGCAACATTGACAACAAGAACTCCAAAGTTTTCAGCACAATAGCAGGTTGAAGAATGGCACCCATATAGACCCGATCCACTATCATCCAGCATAAAGCATCCAAATTAGAGGACCATCTACTTTTGTCTAACTTCTTATCGTCTTCCTCATCATCACGTAGAAGACGCCTTTCCACAAAATTCATTAGCCTACTAAGACATAAACCTTGGAAAACTAGCACTGTTTCAACACCAACATATAGAGGTACCATTTCTAAGATGCCCTCTATAACCTGCACTGCTTTAATCTGCTCAGTGACAAAATCGGAAAGAATTTCTGCCATAAAATCTAATATAGCAGTAGCAGCTGCAGGACATGGACCACCCCCATAACCAGAATCATCAATTTCAAGAAGTATCTTTGCGCTGACAGAATAAGATGAATTTGCATCAGATAGCCCTTGAGTAGACTTCATGTCTGGAAATAAATCAAACTCACTAGCAGAAATAGAAGACCCCAAGGAAGGAGTAGCCTGTACAGAAGCTTTGTATTCATTCTGAGTTGCACCTCCAAGCCGGGATGTAAATGCAACAACTGGAGGCATCGAAGATGCAAGAGGCATTCTTGAAGTAGACTTTTCAGATATAATTGAAGAATCTAACATGTTAAGAGACGCAAGACTCTGGGAATCTACAAGCTGAATGGGATTGGCAATACTGTCAATATTTTGGGCATTTAGTTCACTTGAGCTTGAGGTTGCAGATACCTCATCAACTATTTCCTCATCCAAGTTCTGAACATCTTTAACCGAATTTTTCAAATCCTGATGTAAACCATTCATCTTAATCTCCACCTTATTATCTGTTAGACAATTTTGGGGCGGAGGCACATCATCAGAGCTAGTACTTGCATGTGCTTGAGGAAAGCTTCCAACGCTTATGGAGGTCTTGGCAGATTGTTCATGGTCATGGTCATGTGGCAAGCTTGAGAATGCATTTTCAGAACTACTAGTATCGTCACAATCATTCAAGTTCTTTTCTTCAGTCCTCTGCGAGAGTGCCTTTGACATATTTACTGCATATGCTGCCCTGCAAGACCAAAAATATTACATCTGAACCAAAACATCACTGCTTGAAATGGGCAACCAAATATTAGGCACACAAATAAATGTAGATACACGTTTCAACAAATCTCAGACTAACCAGCACAGCAGCAATGAAAGGTACAAAGTAGAAAACATCAGAGCACAAACCTACTGCAAGAAAAATAAAGTTCAATGCAACTTTCAAGAAATTCTGGCTTTTTGCAAACAGCAGAAAAAGGTGGGCACATCTTTGCTAGATCAACCATAAATCTCAGAACTGAGGTTGCAGCAGCAGGAGCTGATGCCTCACCACCCATTAAACGTGCTGCATATGTCTTGTGCATCAGAGCTTCACCCTGAAGCTCTCCTGCCATGTCTGCATTCCCTTCCATGAGCTCCACTGCAAGGCTAGCACCAACTTGGGAAAGATTGCCGGTTTGATGAGCAACCATTAACTGCGTGCTCAACCTATCAAATGTAGATTTTGCCATTGCAATCACAGATTCTAAAAGTTCCACAAAATTCAATTCGACGTAATGGCCATCACTTGGTATAAGGGCATGAAAATCTAGCATGCGGACCTCTGGTAATCTCGGGTAAACAGGCTTTCCAAAAACCAAACAGAATAATATATAATATATATCTGGAGAATCATAAAAACTCGGAAGCACCCTCATCAAACCCTGATAACCACCACTGGTACGGAATTTCAAAGCAAATGTGGGAGAAGAAACAAGAGACACACTAAGAAGAGTCATGATCCATCTCATACTGGTAGGATGCACAGCTTCATCAAGAAAATATGTTATCAACTTTGATGATACGATCTTATGCCACTGCTCTAGCAACTCCTCCGATTTTATGGTTACCTGTAAATCAATAAGCATCTCTAGAAGCATATTCCTTACAATTACATGTTTACCCATAGATTCTCGCATTATTTGATGTCGCAGCTTCAGTTCAGGAGGATCAAATGTCATAATCACAAACCTAACCACGCTTTCGAGTTCAGATGACAGAAAACCATCTTCTAAAATGACACCAAGCAAAACAACCAATTTCTCCAGAACAGAAACTTCAACATCACCCCGCTGCAGAGTCACAAGCAATTGTTGAACAAGGTTAATCCGCCGCAGAACTGTAAGGTTGTGATTCCTATACCAATGCATAGACACTAAATGCTCAAGAAATCCCAGAAGTGCAATTTGAATTGTAACTGGAGCTGTTACCCACAATGTCCAATCCAATAAGACATGCTCAACCATATCTGCATTTGACAACACAATGCAATTTGAACTTTCAACTGGCATGTCAGAATTTTCAAGCTCTGAAATATGACTAAATGAATCTTTCTGAGCAGAAAAATCATCCATATCTCCATGAGAACCAATTGAAGAAGTTTCATCATGAAATTTTGGCAAGCTAAGATGCTCAAATCCAGCTTCCTGGACAGTCAAGGCAGGAGACAAAGTAGCTTGTGTATTTTCCAATTTATTCGGTTCAGAAAATGAAGCCTCGCATGCAGCAATTTGAAAAAATATCTCCAGAGACTGCATGTCAAATAATGACATTCTACGACGCAAAAATAAAGCCAGCAAGTGGTATCCCCGGCATATTTGCATGTCTCTAATGTTCTGAGGATTCTGATGGAGTGCACGGGCAAGTAACGTCAATGCCATATGAAGCATATCTCTCGTTTCAGCAGCCTCAACAAGGGCCAGGACAACAGCCATCCCTCCAACAGGGCGGATTGTATCTCCAATAACATATTGTCTACAGGCATATATATCTCCATGAAGACGTCCAAATCGAGGTATTCCTGATAAGAATGAGAGGAGAGAATTTTTAAAAAAAACCTCTAAGAAAGCAATGTCCTTAACTGCTTTGCATAGTGTTAAAGATCCAATTCAAAAGCTAAGTTTAGATATGTATTACTCACCCCCTATAGGAGAAGCAGCAGCTGATGTAGGATCAACCAGATTGAGCAAAGAGAATGTCCCAGATGCTCGAATTGTTTCAGTACAAGTACCATCAAATGCAAATATAAGTTTCTTTCCAGAGAGCTGCAGCGAAAGGTTTCTTAGCCTCTCCAAATCCCAAACAATCCCACTGCCATCAGACTTAGAATCTCCAGGCTTACCAGCACTTTCAACCTTTTGTGCATTTGCCAAGGGCAAGTCAGCATCTAATGAATCCAAGATGGACATGCTTCCACCACCGCAAGCCTGATTAGGGACAAAACGCAGAAGATCTGAGTCTTGGAAGAGTCCTCTATATCCTTGACCAAGGACATACATAAAACATATAGAACCCGACGTAAGCACCTCCTCAAAAAGATAGCAAGATCGGAGTTTCCATGCCAAGTCACTAACTCTTGCACGACTAGGTGGCATCCCAATGATCACCTGCAATGGTTTTCCAGCAGGAGATGGAGAATATCCTAGTTTCCCTGTGTGCCTGAGCTTTCCATTAAGATACACATATGCAACACTGGCTTGAAATAGTCCAGCAAGAGCATTTGGCTTGCTATGAACAATGGCAATGTGATGCCACCTGCCTTCATCCAATTCCAATCCAGGAAAAGACAACGAGGAAGAGTTGCTGGTAGCAAGGGTTAAAACACCATCCTCCCCAAGATAGAGTTCCGCAAAGAAAGTGCTCTCATTATTTGTGGTACCAACGGAAAATATCCGAAGAATATGCCGTTCATTGTGCTGCGCATTAGAGTCGCTCCGTCTCTTATAATAGCCAACTTTGGGAGGTTCTGTTTCCTTCAACGGTGATTTCAAGAAATTTCTGAACTGAAACCAACATACAAAAGAATATCCAGCAGCTGGAGGCCATGATCTTTCACCAAGAGATACCTGAACAGAAGCATGGCCAATCTTACTCATATCCATCTCTACAAATGGTGCCAAAGAGATATTTTCTGAGGCCATATCTTCCATTAGAATTAATCTTTCCATCATATTTATAAGATTATGGCCTGAATTCATCAGCCTCATCTGCAGAATGTATCTAACGAGTAATCGAAGTTCTGATGTAGACAACCTATAATCAGAATTAGATCTTAGTTTCGTACAAAATAGATATCAACAAATAAATTAGGAATATAACAGTCTCTATAAAATGACAAAAATCCTACCTATATGCCCCAAGAACTTCCACAATCTTCAACACATATGACAGTAATGGAGATGAACCCGAAAGGAAGGGCTGAATTATTTCCAACAAAAGCTCCACACAACCTACACATGACAAGAACACATATAAATAAACAAAGAATTTGACAGAACAAGTTAATCCTGGGGGTGGGTGGGGATGGTGGAGGTAAAATAAAGAAAGACAAGGGAGAGTAGAAATTTTATTCCACACCTACGGAAGTGAGGCTTTCCTGATTAAAGGGACCAACACGAGCAAGCCTCTCAATAAGGTTCAGCAATTCTAGCTGCACCTTGGGAGTAAAGAGCAATAGTGAACGGATTAGTACTCTAACAGCACCAGCATTGTACACTCGACCCTTACCAGGATTAAACAGACCAGATGCGGTCATTAGAAGCGAACTAGCTGACTCAGATTCAATCGCATCAGCAATTGAAGAACCATCTGATGATATGAATGGTGGAAGCACAATTTCAAGAGCTAGTTCCAACATCAGCTGTATGACTTGCTTTTCAAATTCCGCAGAAAACAAGCCAGACTCAGCAAGAAGATCATAAAACGTTTGGGACAGAATAATAGAATGCAATTTCATCCTATTAATAGAACTGTCACAAACCCCAGCTGTAATGAGGCGCAATAAGTATGTAAAAACTTTGATATGAACCACTGAAGAGGATTCATCCTTCAGACCTCCATGACCTTGGAAACTGTGAAGTGTGGTCAAGAGAAGAGAAAACCCAGTGGCTTCACCAAAAACCCTCTTAGCTGATTCGTTAGCTCCCATAATACGCCATAAGGCACCCATTGTGTCACATTTTGCATCATTTTCAAGCCTATATTGATGCCCCACACTACTTGTAACAATTCCACTTTTAAGAACTTCAAGAACTGCACCTAATTCCTCAGAATGAGCCTGTTAAAACAAAAATCAAATGATTATTTCTGTAATGCTGCAAAAAAAAAAAAAATCAATTACCAAATAGCAAAGTCATGCACAGCCTTAGATCACAGCCAAATCTATTATGATTGTATCAATCACTCAGGAAACTCAATGCTGGTTCCCAGCAGCAAAAATGGAAAAAAATTAACTTTTAGAAATGCTTGCAGTCTCACCAATCAAAATTAAAAAATGTTGCAATGCTCACAAACCTGTGGAATATCTTCAGTGATCAAACATGACAATATTCGGAGAACCCCAGGACGATGAACATTAGAAACCAAGAAAGGAAGAATAACCGTCACACCATTGGCAAGACGAAATGAAGCTTGATTGGCTTCAGCTTTCTTCACTAACGAGACCATGCAATCCCAAGCTACGTATATTGTGTCCTCAATTTCAAAGATGGGGAACTTTCCTAAACCAGATTCCATTAGATTGGGTGAAGAAAGGATAGCATCTTTACTATCTAAATGCTTCTTGAAGTTGCTTGAGCCAGATTTTCTTTCTGACTGATCAGGATTATCATTTTGTTGATCTGGGCCCGAAAGAAACTTGTGATGCTTCAAATCATCTAATAGAACTTCCAGAACACCAACTTCTCGTAGCACTTTCCTGTATTGCTGATCAAATGATAAAAGTTTTACAAAGAAAGAAAGTATCGTGTGCTTCAATTCTGATGTGACTGGTTGCTGCAATAAGCAACAAAGTGAAAGCAATTCTTGCTCAGGAATGCAATTCACAACAGTCACAGCATATTCAAGAATTTTCAATATTATCTCTTGAAAAGAAGGAGGGAAACCACCCATATTAAGGATAATAAGTGGAACTGTCCGTAATTGCTGACACAATTTATAGTTTTCAAGATGACTTGAGAATATCTTAAACATTCTATTTAGTACTTCTGCCTGAAGTTCCCTGCTGTCTGCTTTGAGAAAAATGTCTTGTAACATTTGGACAGCTTCAAGGTCTTTAACTTTGCTATTATCTTTCTCCAAATTTTCATCAGTGAGCCGATCAAGTGATGGGGTACGACTTCTACTATGGCCACTAGCCTTGGTGTTAGAAGCTCTTGAAACTTTTCCCCCAATTGATTCGGGAGATTCAGCTGGACCTGTTTGAGCCAGATTAACAAGAACATCAAGCAACCTAGATAATGCAGGTGACAAATGCTGTGGCGAAGCATCTTCTTTTTCTGTCAAATTTTTTCTCTTTTCATCATTTACTGCATGAGAATCATCTGAATTATATTCCTGGGTGGAAGAACTTTTTAAATAAATGGACTGAGCACCATGATTCTGTGGCATGGAGGATAGTATCAATGCAAATTGAACAAGGAACTGATAACCATGGGCATTGTGTATATCTTCCCTCAGCCTGACACCACCAGCATCTATAAATCAACAATTAAAAGTTGCATAGGATCAGCATTGAAACATGTAATCCACTCAAACTGAAAGGTTTCAATTCTGTGACAACAAAATAGAATAAGCTATTGCTTCTTTTCTTAGTTTTATGAACACAACATACATGATATTGACAGAAGTCCTACTGATAGCTTCAACAAAGTTGAAAATAGAATATGTCCGGATCATTACCCGGCCTATATGACAATTCTACACATTCAAGCAACAAATCCACAATGCCCATAGTGTAGGCAGGATCACCAGATTCTGGATCAAAATCTTTTACAGCCACTAATAGAACTTTTATCTGCAAGTGAAACATAAGAGAAAAATATCACTAAAAGACATCAAGTTCATCTTGCTATTCATAATAGCATGCACATTTATAAAGGAAGGTAGGTTCCTTGCTGAAAGAAATAGCTAAAAACAACAAAGAGCAAGAGATTGATGAAAGCAGATTTACAAGAAAGAGCTAATGTCCTTAAAAATCCAAAACTACATTTTTCTTTGTCAATTTTAACCTCAAAATTTCACTGCCGCTCATATTCTCAACTTTGAGTTGTCAATGTTAATTGTGGCACTCATTTTGACTATTATTTATGCATGGACATGTGTTACAGTTTTAAGATTAAGAATTAGGTTTAGGAAGTATTCTATTCGTGGTAGAATTCTTTGTTAGGAATTAATAGAACTTCCCTAGATAAATTGGATTTGTTATTTCCTAGTTAGAAGAGAATTTTAAGGCTTGTAACCTCTATTTAAAGAGGCTGAATTTAATCAATAAAATCAAGTAAGAATTTCCTGCAGAAAAATCATGAGATAGGCAACTCTCCCTTCAACAAATTCCAAGATGTGCAACTCCCTTCCATGAGTTGCTTTTATCCAGCAACCATAGGCAAGTCTAGGAACCAAAACAAGGGTAAACCCATTATTCAGACCTGGTTTCCTCTAAGTCACCTGGTGACTCGATCCTTAACATGGGACCATAACAACTTGGTATCAAAGCCAATCACTAGGAGCATTATGGAGAAGAATGATGAGATAATGGCCCTCATTCAAGAGGCAACAGCAGCTAATGAGAATCAAATGGCAGCACAAGTAGCAGAGTCTGAATTGCAGATTATGTCACAGATGCAGCAGATGTTTCAAGCACTCATCCATGGGTCTAAAGGCAGTCCTGGAAAAGTCTTTGATGCAGGAATAGGCAGCAGCAATAATGCTCATGGAAATCTGCCTAACTGAGCAGAATATCGACCTAATCAGCCAGCCAGGTATTGGAGTGATGCTGTGATATACAAAATTGGATTTTCCAACCTATGACGGATCAGATGAACCACTAATATGGCTGCACTGCTGTGAGAAATCCTTTTCTCACCAGCACACAGAAGAAAATGATAAAGTGGGGCTAGCTGGATTCCACTTGTTGGGAGAGGCACAATATTGGTATCATCAGCTCGAACAAGAATATCATGTTCTGACATGGGCAGCAGTCAAGGGACACTGTAGCCTCAGGTTCAGGCCACCTATGCATACCAATCCTATGGGCGAATTGATTAAGCTACAACAAAGAGCATTAGTGGAGAAGTACCAGCGGCACTTTCAAGTTTTTTTACCACAAGCAACTACGGTTTGAGTAGATCAACAAATCAATATTGTCACTGTGTCCAAACCAATTCACATCGAGGTTGAGCTACAGAAACCACCAGATTTGGGTCAAGCTATGAACTTGGCACAGACTGTAGAAAGGAAACAACAGGCATTGCAAAACATGAGCATACATCAAGACCCATGGCAAGGTGCTAAGACGACAACACCCCCAGGATGTCCAGCAACTACTACTTCCAGCAGTAGAAATGTTTCTTCTCCAATTGTCAAGAAGTTGACAGGAGCTAAGAAGGCTAATCAGCGGACAAAGGGGCTATGTTACAATTGTGATGAAGTTTTTGTACCAAGACATCAATGTAAAAAATTGCTTTGGTTAGAAACAACAAATTATAATGTTGACCCAACAACTCATGAAGATTTTGGCTAGTTTACAAGTTGCTTATGTTCATTATGAGCTTGAGGTCAAGCTCTATTTCGACCGCAGGGGTGCGTTGTTTAAGAATGAGGTTTAGAAAGTATTCTATTTGTGGTAGAATTCTTTGTTAGAAATCAATAAAACTTTCCAAGTTAAAATAGGATTTGCTATTTCCTAGTTAGAAGAAAATTTTTAGGGTTGTAACCTCTATTTAAAGAGGTTGAATTTAACCAATAAAATCAAGTCAGAATTTTCAATAGAAAAACCACAAAATAGGCAATTCTCTCTTAAACGAGTTCCAAGGTGCACAACTCCATCCAGCAACCACAAGCAAGTCTAGGAACCAAAACAAGGGTAAAAACCCATTATTCGGACCTGATTTTCCTATGAATTGCCCGATGACTTGATCCTTAATGCAGGACAGCATGATACAATATGCTGACATGTCCCATGACCCCCCAAAATAGACATCATATGATCTGCTAGAAAAAATTGAATGCGCTCAAAATGCTGATAAGTATGACAACTATCTGCATTTCAATGGTAAAATGCTAATGCATCAAGTCAATTTTAGAGGACAACAGAATCTCCAGGCAAGCTCCATATCAATTCCATCCAAGTTCCAATAAAACCAATGTGAAGGGCAGATTTAACTACAACCAACATCCAATAGTCAGAGTTGTAACTTACAAGATTGAAAGGAGAGGCTAATACTGGAGATGTTGAGACACTGAACGTTTGAAATTTAACACTCCAAATATGCATGCAATTCATATCAACGGTGATATTCTTCTTCTATTTTTAGTCTAAATTGCATGAACCCATTATGGTTCGACTTCTCACATTACCATCCTATGATTCTCATTAGACATAAGAATTCCCCATGGCTTCAGTCATCTAAAGATATCGATTCTCATTTCCTTCAAGTTTCATTTCTACCTATAGTCCTAAAATGAAATGTAAAGTTAGTCAAAACAACTATATGAATTTACTAAGAATTAGTACCTCAAACCAACCGAAGTAAATTCAACGAGAATTATAAATAACTGCTCCAAGCAAACAACAAACCCCAAAGAGTCAAAAGACCACAGTTGAACACTTAAATAAGCCTTATAATTAAATTTCGCTGTTTAGCAAATCATGATATAGGAGCAAGTAATAGGAAGTTACGAGACCAAAAGAGAAATAGGTGACAACAAGCAACAGATACAAGAACCAGAGAGTTTTGAGCAATCTCTCTCTTTTCTTATTAGTAGAGTATTACAAAGATGGATTCAACAAGCTAAATACACCAAATGGTGCCATCCACAAACATTCAAGCCTATTCATAGACCACTCAATCTTACAAATCCTTGGCAGTTGGCAATTAGAAACATTAAAATTCTATATCTCAACTAGAAGCATTTCTATAGTTGCTTGAAAACAAAATATAATGCCATGATAGGCTTGATTTTAAGCTTAATTACAGAGATTATAGGCTTGATTCTTGTGATTATAAAGCTATAAAATCTGTATATTTCTTTCCTATTTTGTATGTTAAATATCTCACATCAGTTAATTATAAGATAGTTGTACCCCTTATAGTGGCATGTATAATCCTCTCCTTTTGAACTAGCTTTTGAGATGAGTTAGGCACAAGTTAATTTTTTTTAACATGGTATCAGAGCCACCGATTGTAATGTTGGGGCCACCCACAGGTATCTACATATACTCACACTCCAAGCTTCCTTCTATGTTCGGCCCTAGGCGTAAGAGAGATATTTTGAATATCTCACATCAGTTAATTATAAGATGGTTGTGCTTTTTATAATGACATATGCAATTCTCTCCCTTTGAGCTAGCTTTTGGGGTAAGTTAGGCACAAGTCCATTTTTAGTAACACTGTACATTATATTTCTGTCCTATTCTGTACATTTTACATAGTATAAATTCCCACGCAACTTGAGGGAATAATCCAGCTGAAGATTCAAACTTCATCTTTTTCTCTATTTTCTTTCTCTCCTCTCATAACTTTACATGGTATGAGAGCTTCAATCCTGGGACCTATGGGTTATGGGTCCACCACGCTTCCAACCACTAACAAATATTTTATTTCAGCAGATTTAACCTTCTTTGAGACATCTCCCTAGTTCTCATCTCAACCTCTTGATCAAAAGGATGTAGTAAAAGCTCTCCCAGTCCCTATCTTTCCTATTTCTAATGTTAAACCATCCACGAAACCTCTTCAGGTATACTCCCAACGACCCCATGCACATATGACAGATAATCCTCTTGCAGGTACAGAACAAATGTGTATTCCAAGTGACTCATCTCCTATACCACCATCTTCTCCATCCTCGGTCATGCCTCAAGCAGAAGAACCTACTCTACCCTTTGCACTTAAAAAAGGTATTCATTCTTCTCGTAATCCTCATCCTATTTACAATTTTCTGAGTTATCACCATCTATCACCCTCATATTATGCCTTTATCTCAAATTTATCCAATGTGCCTATTCCAAAGACTGTTAGTGAAGCACAAGCTAATCTTGGATGGCAACAAGCTATGATTGAGGAGATGAATGCTCTTCATGCTAATCATACTTGGAACCTAGTTCCCTTACCACTTGGTAAATCTCCAGTTGGTTGTCGGTGGGTTTATACTGTGAAATTTGGGCCTCATGGCGAGATAGTCCGTTTGAAGGCACGTTGGGTTGCAAAAGGGTTTACACAAATTTCTAGTTTTGATTATGAGGAAACCTCTCCAGTTGCCAAAATTGCCTCTATTCGACTCTTGATATCTCTTGATGCAATGAATCATTGGACTATTCACCAATTGGATATTAAAAATGCATTCCTTTATGGTGAGGTAACTGAGGA